>UESW01002182.1:0-51444 GCA_900491605.1 Calamus simplicifolius
TCCAAGACCAACAGGGTCGAATGGAACCTCAGGTTCTCAGGCGAGAGTGGGCAGCAACAGGGCTAACATTCGGTGCCATCGGTGTCAGAATTTGGGGCACTATGCCAATGAATGCCCCAAGGCGCGAGCTCAGTTGTATATGGAGGATTATATGGAGGACGAAAATGGAGGAGAGTTCCCTGAGGATGAGGAATTTAATGATGAGCTGTGTGTTATTGATCCGGACCATATTCAAGGGGAGAGCTTGGTGATACGAAGAATGTGTCTGGCGCCGAGATCAGATGAAGATTGGCGTCGGCATGACATCTTCACAACGAAATGTTTTGTGGCTGGCAAAACATGTCGTGTTATCATAGACTCCGGCAGTTGGGAGAATGTGATAGCAGAGGAGGCTGTGAAGAAGCTGGGGTTGCAGACAGACCCTCACCCACATCCATATAAGCTCGGTTGGGTGAACCGAAGTGCAGACATTCAGGTCAGCCGAAGGTGTAAGTTGTCACTGTGTTTTGGTCCTCATTTCGAGACAACTATTGAGGCGGATGTTGTTCCAATGGATGCTACTCACATCATACTGGGGCGTCCGTGGCAGTTTGATAACAGGGCAGTGTACAACGGGTACACCCACAGTTATATGCTGCGTCCAGATGGGAGGAAAGTTATTTTGAAGCCGCTTCAGGAAGTGAGTGGACAGAATACAGTAATTTGTTTACCAAGCACAGAATTCGATGCGAGTTTGGATGGAGAGGATGTTTGTTTTGCTTTGGTGAGCAAGTCAGGAGACTTCGGCGTGGAAGAGGAGCAAAGGCCAAATATGATTCCTGAGGAGTTGGTGTCTATCTTGGAGGAATTCCGAGATGTTGTATCAAAGGAGCTACCGGCTGGATTACCACCTCTCCGAGATATTCAGCACGGCATTGACCTTATTCCGGGCTCAGTGTTGCCGAATAAGGCTCATTATCGGATGACACCGCAACAGCATGAGGAATTGAGGAGGCAGGTCCAAGAACTTTTGGACAAGGGGTTCGTACGGGAGAGCATTAGCCCGTGCGCGGTGCCAGCCCTTTTGGTACCGAAGAAGGATGGTACGTGGCGCATGTGTGTCGACAGCCGCGCGGTTAACAAAATTACTGTGAAGTACAGGTTCCCGATACCGGTTGGACGACATGCTTGATCAGTTGAGTGGTGCTAAGGTCTTCACGAAGATTGATTTGAAGAGTGGGTACCATCAGATAAGGATGAAGCCTGGAGACGAATGGAAGACAGCCTTCAAGACTAAGGAAGGGCTGTATGAATGGTTGGTAATGCCATTCGGGTTGTCAAACGCGCCGAGCACGTTCATGCGCGTAATGAACCAGGTTTTACGTCCATTTCTTAGCTCATTTGTGGTTGTCTACTTTGATGATATTTTGATATACAGCAGGACAGCCGAAGAGCATGTGGGCCATGTGGCACAGGTTTTGTCAGTGTTACGTGAGAACCAGTTAGTTGCTAACCCAGAGAAGTGCATTTGGATGGTTGGGAGACTAATTTTTCTGGGGTACGTTGTGACTGGAGAGGGGATTCTCCCAGATAGGAATAAGGTGCATGCAATTGTGGAATGGCCAGTACCTTCAACCTTGACAGAATTGAGATCCTTTTTGGGTCTTGCAGGGTTTTATCGCAGGTTTGTCAAGGGGTATAGTGAGCTGGCTGCACCTTTAACGGAATTGTTGAAGGGAGCCAGATTTGGGTGGAATGATGCCGCACAGGAGGCATTTGATGGGCTGAAAGTCAGATTGACCGAAGCTCCTTTATTGGTTCTTCCTGATTTTGATAGAGTTTTTGAGGTGGATTGTGATGCTTCGAAGACTGGAATTGGGGCAGTGCTTAACCAGGAAGGAAGACCAGTCGCATACTTCAGTGAGAAGCTGGGAGGAGCTAAACTGGCTTATTCGGTTTATGATCTGGAATTGTACGCCATTGTGAGATCCTTGCAGCATTGGCGCCACTACTTGATTCAGCGGGAGTTTGTACTGTATTCAGACCATCAGGCGCTGAAGTTCTTACAGGGTCAGCATAAACTGAGTTCAAGGCATGCGAAGTGGGTGAGTGCCTTGCAGGAATACACTTTCAGCATCAAGCACAAGTCTGGTACGTTGAATAGAGTGGCTGATGCTTTGAGTAGGCGGAGCTTGTTGATTGGCGCTATGCATGTGTACACTCTCGGCTTTGAGAGTGTAAGGGAGGACATTCGTGTGGATGAGCACTTCAAGGGGATTTTGGCCAAAATTGAGGCGGGGGAGCGAACTGATTTCGTTCTCCATGATGGATATTTGTTTCGAGGTAACTGCTTATGTGTTCCTGATACGTCTCTTCGTGTGTTGATCATCCAGGAACTGCATAACCAGGGTCACTTCGGAAGGGATAAAACAGCCTGGTTGATTCGGCAGCGGTTTTATTGGCCTGGTCTTGACCGAGATGTCAAAGCTTTTGTGAAGAGGTGCAGGTTGTGTCAAGAGTCGAAGGGGACAGACACGAACCAAGGTATGTACACGCCTTTACCTATCCCAGAGGCACCATGGCGAGATGTTTCTATGGACTTTGTTGTAGGATTGCCGCGGACAGCAAGGGGACTGGATTCGATTATGGTGATTGTGGATCGGTTCAGTAAGGTGGCGTGTTTCTTGCCATGCAAAACCACTTTTGATGCGTCAAAGGTTGCTGACCTGTATTTTGCTTCAGTGGTTCGGCATTTTGGTATACCGGCATCCATAGTGTCAGACAGGGACAGCAAGTTTATGGGACACTTCTGGCGAGAGCTGTGGAAGAAGTTGGGCACAAAGTTGAAATTCAGCAGTCCTTATCATCCTCAGACGGATGGACAGACTGAAGTTGTCAACCGTAGCTTGGGTAATCTGTTGCGGGCAAATGTGCATGAATTCAGGAGCTGGGATTTGTGTTTGCCGAAGATTGAGTTTGAGTTCAACTCTTCAGTGAACCGTTCTACAGGGTTTGCTCCGTTTCAGATACTGTTTGGGTTCTTGCCAAGAGGTCCTTTGGATGTTCTGCCAGTTGAGTCGCCAGAGAAGGTGAGTCAGAAGGTCGAAGATAGAGTGTCTGACTTGCAGGAGATACATGCGACTGTTAGAGCCAAATTGGAGCAGACTTACGCCAAATACAAGGCGAAAGCTGATCAGCAGCGTCGGCAACAGTCCTTTGAAGTGGGCGATTTGGTATGGGTTTACTTACCGAGGGAGCGGTATCCACAGGGAGCTTTAACGAAGCTCAAGCCGAAGAAGATAGGTCCATGCCAGGTATTGGAGAAATTTGGTGACAATGCCTATCGGGTTGAGTTACCAGATGATGTCTTCATTTCGGATGTGTTCAACATTCGGCATCTGACCCCTTATGCAGGAGAGAATTCGAGCTTGAGGTCAAGCTTTTCAGAGGAAGGGGAGAGTGATGAGGACATCAGTTCGGACCAGAGTTCGGGTCAGTCGAACCAGTCCTTGGATGTTCCTGTACCAGCATCCCAGAGTCAGCAGGCCACGTCAGGGAAGACCACACCAGATAATCTACGAAGGTCCAAGAGGTTGCAGAACAAACGGGCTTGAAATTTCCTGTGTCGGACTGGGCCCAAACTTGGCTGGTCACACTGCTGATTCAAAGTCATGATGAGCTGCTGTGGATTTTGGCCATCCGGGCTCGTCTGATAGGAGTTTTGGGCCTGTTTTCGTTTTTAATGGCATAGTTGTAATTTTTAACAAAACTTATGATGTTAGGGTTTTATCTCTTTTATTTAGGTTGGTTTTGGGCGGCCGTCAAAAGGCAGAGAAGAAAGACGCTGTTTTAGATTTCCTTTTTTTTCTCTTGAATGGAGATGAATGTTTTCTTTTTCTGATTCAAAACAATTGAATTGAAAATTCAATTGCTCTTCCTTTAAATTTCGGATTGTGAGTGATCAAAATTCAAAATTTTCCCTTTTCTTGTCAAGATTCAACCAAACCTGGACGAATTCTTTTCTCGCAGATTAGATCGTTCTTGAGTTGCAGGCGTCGTGAATATTGCCCTGCATCACATGGCCATCGTGGCCTGGCCACTGCCGGCCACGGCAGCGGCCGTGGCCGGAGAAGATGGCCACGGCAGCGGCCGTGGCCATAGGGAAATCATTAAAAAAAATTTTTTTTTTAGAGTATTGGGGCTAACCTTGGTCGAGATAACAAGCCGGAGTCGGATGAGATCGCCGAGTAGCCGGAGGACCACAGGGGATGCGCCGGAGCAGCGAGCGGGGATCATGGCGGCGGCTAGGTCAAGACGGGGAAGAAGAAGAGGAGAAAGGGTGGCTTAAATATACGTAATTAGCGACGCAATATTGCGTCGCAATTTTTTTTTTTTTTTGTCTTAGCGACGCACTAGTGCGTCGCTAATCCATCGTTAATATATGTTTATAATAATTTTCTGAAAACATAGCGACGCCAATAAATGCGTCGCTAATGAGTCGCTAAATTAGCGCCATCGTCCGATGGGAAAAAATTAAAATATTTTCTAATAATTGCGTCGCTAAGACATCGCAATATTTTTTTAATATTTTAAATTGATTAAAATAAAAACTTATTACATTAATTACGACGCAAGCAGTGCGTCGCAATTATTTTTAAATATTTTTAAATAAAAATATTTAAATTTATTATAATAATTGCGATGAAAAATTGTGTCGTAATAATTTTTTAATATTTTTAATCAGCTATATGTATTTTAATAATATTGCGACGCATGTATGCATTGCAATATTATATTTCTTTATTTATTAATACTGATAAAAATCATATATAATTGCGATGCATATTTCGTCGCAATATTTGTTTATATTTTTTTAAACTGCGTCGCTAAGGCGTCGTAATAATTTGTTAATATTATAAATTATAATATTTATAAATAATGTTAATAATTGCGATGACAAATAGCGTCGCAATATATTTTATAAAATTTTAATTACATAAATTTATTTTAAAAACATTGCGACGCAACATATGCATCGCAATATTATATTTCTTTTATTATTAATACTGCAAAATTTTGTATTTACTAAAAATAATTGCGATGCATATATTTCGTCACAATATTTGTTTATTTATTAATGATAATATTACTAATTTATGATAATAATTGCGACGCCATATTACGTCGTAATATTTTTTTATTTTTAATTAGATATATTTATTTAAAATAATTGCGACTCAAATTATGCATCGCAATATTTTCTTTTTTATTTATTAATACAGATAAAAATTTATTATTAAAAATATTGCGACGCATACATTGCGTCGCATTATTTGTTTAATTTTTCCTCTAAAATGCGTCGCAAAGATCCGACGGTTGCGATCGATCCAAGCCGTGATCCCGATCGGCGACGATCGATCGCGGACCACGGCAATTGGTGAGATCGGCGACGATCCGACGGTTGCGATCGATCCAAGCCCTGATCCCGATCGGCGATGACCGATCTCGGACCATGGCAATCGGTCCGATTGGCAAAGATCCGATGGTTGCGATCGATCCAAGACATGATCCCGATCGGCCACGACCTATCTCGGACAGTTGCAATCTGTCCGAGAACGGCGACGATCCGACGGTTGCGATCGATCCAAGCCCTGATCCTGAACGGCCACGACCGATCTCGGACCGTGGCGATTCGTCCGAGATCGGTGACGATCCGACGGTTGCGATCGATCCAAGCCGTGATCCCGATCGGCCACGACCTATCTCGGACAGTTGCAATCCGTCCGAGATCGGCGACGATCCGACGATTGCGATCGATCCAAGCCCTGATCTCGATCGGCGACGACCGATCTCGAACCGTGGCAATCGGTCCGATCGGCGACGATCCGATGGTTGCGATCGATCCAAGCCGTGATCCCGATCAGCCACGATCGATCTCGGACCGTGGCGATCCGTCCGAGATCGGCGACGATCCAACGGTTGCGATCGATTCAAGCCCTGATCCCGATCGGCGACGACCGATCTCGGACCGTGGCAATCGGTCCGATCGGCAAAGATCCGATGGTTGTGATCGATCCAAGCCGTAATCCCGATCGGCCACGACCTATCTCGAACAGTTGCAATCCGTCCGAGATCGGCGACGATCCGATGGTTGCGATCGATCCAAGCCCTGATCCCGATCGACCACGACCGATCTCGGACCGTGGCGATCCGTCTGAGATCGGTGACGATCCGACGGTTGCGATCGATCCAAGCCGTGATCCCGATCGGCCACGACCTATCTCAGACAGTTGCAATCCGTCCGAGATCGGCGACAATCCGACGGTTGCGATCGATCCAAGCCCTGATCCCGATCGGCGACGACCGATCTCGGACCGTGGCAATCGGTCCGATCGGCGACGATCCGATGGTTGCGATCGATCCAAGCCATGATCCCGATCGACCACGACCTATCTTTGACAGTTGCAATCCATCCGAGATCGGCGATGATCCGACTGTTGCAATCGATCCAAGCCCTGATCCCGATCGGCCACGACCGATCTCGTACCGTAGCGATCCGTCCGAGATCAGTGACGATCCGACGGTTGGGTTCGATCCAAGCCATGATCCCGATCGGCCACGACCTATCTCGAACAGTTGCAATCCGTCCGAGATCGGCGACGATCCGACGGTTGTGATCGATCCAAGCCGTGATCCCGATCGGCCACGACCTATCTCGGACAGTTGCAATCCGTCCGAGATCGGCGACGATCCGACGGTTGCGATCAATCTAAGCCCTGATCCCGATCGGCCACGACTGATCTCGGATCGTGGCAATCCGTCCGAGATCGGCGACGATCCAACGGTTGCGATCGATCCAAGCCCTGATCCCGATCGACGACGATTGATCTCGAACCGTGGCAATCGGTCCGATCGGCAAAGATCCGACGGTTGCGATCGATCCAAGCCGTGATCCCGATCGGCCACGACCTATCTCGGACAATTGCAATCCGTCCGAGAATGGCGACGATCCGACGGTTGTGATCGATCCAAGCCCTGATCCCGATCGGCGACGACCGATCTCGGACCATGGCGATCTATCCGAGATCGGTGACGATCCGACGGTTGCGATCGATCCAAGCCATGATCCCGATCGGCCACGACCTATCTCGGACAGTTGCAATCCGTCCGAGATCGGCGATGATCCGACGATTGCGATCGATCCAAGCCCTGATCCCGATCGGCGACGACCGATCTCGGACCGTGGCAATCGATCCGATCGGCGATGATCCGACGGTTGCAATCGATCCAAGCCGTGATCCCGATCGGCCACGACCTATCTCGGATAGTTGCAATCTGTCTGAGATTGGCGATGATCCGACGGTTGCGATCGATCCAAGCCCTGATCCCGATCGGCCACGACCGATCTCAGACCGTGGCGATCCGTCCGAGATCGGTGACGATCCAATGGTTGCGATCGATCCAAGCCCTGATCTCGATCGGCGATGACCGATCTCGGACCGTGGCAATCGGTCCGATTGGCAAAGATCCGACGGTTGCGATCGATCCAAGCCATGATCCCGATCGGCCACGACCTATCTCGGACAGTTGCAATCTGTCCGAGAACGGCGATGATCCGACGGTTGCGATCGATCCAAGCCCTGATCCCGATCGGCCACGACCGATCTTGGACCGTGGCGATCCGTCCGAGATCGGTGACGATCCAACGGTTGCGATCGATCCAAGCCGTGATCCGATCGGCCACGACCTATCTCGGACAGTTGCAATCCGTCCGAGATCGGCGACGATCCGACGGTTGCGATCGATCCAAGCCCTGATCCCGATCGGCGACGACCGATCTCGGACCGTGGCAATCGGTCTGATCGGCGACGATCCGATGGTTGCGATCGATCCAAGCCATGATCCCGATCGGCCACGACCGATCTCGGACCATGGCGATCCATCCGAGATCGGCGACGATCCAACGGTTGCGATCGATTCAAGCCCTGATCCCGATCGGCGACGACCGATCTCGGACCATGGCAATTGGTCCGATCGGCAAAGATCCGACGGTTGCGATCGATCCCAGCCGTGATCCCGATCGGCCACGACCTATCTCGGACAGTTGCAATCCGTCCGAGATCGGCGACGATCCGACGGTTGCGATCGATCCAAGCCCTGATCTCGATCGACCACGACCGATCTCGGACCGTGGCGATCCGTCTGAGATCGGTGACGATCCGATGGTTGCGATCGATCCAAGCCGTGATCCCGATCGGCCATGACCTATCTCGGACAGTTGCAATCCGTCCGAGATCGGCGACGATCCGACGGTTGCGATCGATCCAAGCCCTGATCCCGATCGGCGACGATCGATCGCGGACCATGGCAATCGGTCCGATCGGCGACGATCCGATGGTTGCGATCGATCCAAGCCATGATCCCGATCGACCACGACCTATCTTTGACAGTTGCAATCCGTCCGAGATCGGCGACGATCCGACTGTTGCGATCGATCCAAGCCCTGATCCCGATCGGCCACGACCGATCTCGTACCGTGGCGATCCGTCCGAGATCAGTGACGATCCGACGGTTGCGATCGATCCAAGCCGTGATCCCGATCGGCCATGACCTATCTTGGACAGTTACAATTCGTCCGAGATTGGCGACGATCCGACGGTTGCGATCGATCCAAGCCGTGATCCCGATCGGCCACGACCTATCTCGTACAGTTGCAATCCATCCAAGATCGGCGACGATCCGACGGTTGCGATTGATCTAAGCCCTGATCCCGATCGGCCACGACCGATCTCGGACCGTGGCGATCCGTCTGAGATCGGCGACGATCCAACGGTTGCGATCAATCCAAGCCCTGATCCTGATCGGCGACGATCGATCTCGAACCGTGGCAATCGGTCCGATCAGCAAAGATCCGATGGTTGCGATCGATCCAAGCCGTGATCCCGATCGGCCACGACCTATCTCGGACAGTTGCAATCCGTCCGAGAATGGCGACGATCCGATGGTTGCGATCGATCCAAGCCCTGATCCCGATCGGCGATGACTGATCGCGGACCGTGGCGATCTGTCCGAGATTGGTGACGATCCGACGGTTGCGATCGATCCAAGCCATGATCCCGATCGGCCACGACCTATCTCGGATAGTTGCTATCCGTCCGAGATCGGCGATGATCCGACGGTTGCGATCGATCCAAGCCCTGATCCCGATTGGCGACGACCGATCTCGGACCGTGGCAATCGATCCGATCGGCGACGATCCGATGGTTGCGATCGATCCAAGCCGTGACCCCGATCGGCCACGACCTATCTCGGATAGTTGCAATCTGTCCGAGATTGGCGACGATCTGACGGTTGCGATCGATCCAAGCCCTGATCCTGATCGGCCACGACCGATCTCGAACCGTGGCGATCCGTCCGAGATCGATGATGATCCAATGGTTGCGATCGATCCAAGCCCTGATCCCGATCGGCGACCATCAATCTCGGACCGTGGCAATCCGTCCGAGATCGGCGACGATCCGACGGTTGCGATCGATCCAAGCCCTGATCCCGATCGGCGACGACCGATCTCGGACCGTGGCGATCCGTCCGAGATCGGTGATGATCCGACGGTTGCGATCGATCCAAGCCGTGATCCCGATCGGCCACGACCTATCTCGGATAATTGCAATCCATCCGAGATTGGCGACAATCCAACGGTTGCGATCAATCCGAGCCCTGATCCAGATCGGCCACGACCGATCTCGAAACCTGGTGATCCGTCCGAGAATGGCGATGATCCGACGGTTGCGATCGATCCAAGCCGTGATCCCGATCGGCCACGACCTATCTCGGACAGTTGCAATCCATCCGAGATCGGCGATGATCCGATGGTTGCGATCGATCCAAGCCCTGATCCCGATCGGCCACGACCGATCTCGGACCGTGGCGATCCTTCCGAGATCGGCGACGATCCAACGGTTGCGATCGATCCAAGCCCTGATCCCGATCGGCGACGATTGATCTCGAACCATGGCAATCGGTCCGATCGACAAAGATCCGACGGTTGCGATCGATCCAAGCCGTGATCCCGATCGGCCACGACCTATCTCGGACAGTTGCAATCCGTCCGAGAATGGCGACGATCCGACGGTTGCGATCGATCCAAGCCCTGATCCCGATCGGCGACGACCGATCTCGGACCATGGCGATCTATCCGAGATCGGTGACGATCCGACGGTTGCGATCGATCCAAGCGATGATCCCGATCGGCCACGACCTATCTCGGACAGTTGCAATCCGTCCGAGATCGGCGATGATCCGACGATTGCGATCGATCCAAGCCCTGATCCCGATCGGCGACGACCGATCTCGGACCGTGGCAATCGATCCGATCGGCGACGATCCGATGGTTGCGATCGATCCAAGCCGTGATCCCGATCGGCCACGACCTATCTCGGATAGTTGCAATCTGTCTGAGATTGGCGATGATCCGACGGTTGCGATCGATCCAAGCCCTGATCCCGATCGGCCACGACTGATCTCGGACCGTGGCGATCCATCCGAGATCGGTGACGATCCAATGGTTGCGATCGATCCAAGCCCTGATCTCGATCGGCGACGACCGATCTCGGACCGTGGCAATCGGTCCGATTGGCAAAGATCCGACGGTTGCGATCGATCCAAGCCATGATCCCGATCGGCCACGACCTATCTCGGACAGTTGCAATCTGTCCGATAACGGCGATGATCCGACGGTTGCGATCGATCCAAGCCCTGATCCCGATCGGCCACGACCGATCTTGGACCGTGGCGATCCGTCCGAGATCGGTGACGATCCGACGGTTGCGATCGATCCAAGCCGTGATCCTGATCGGCCACGACCTATCTCGGACAGTTGCAATCCATCCGAGATCGGTGACGATCCGACGGTTGCGATCGATCCAAGCCCTGATCCCGATCGGCGACGACCGATCTCGAACCGTGGCAATCGGTCTGATCGGCGACGATCCGATGGTTGCGATCGATCCAAGCCGTGATCCCGATCGGCCATGACCGATCTCGGACCATGGCGATCCATCCGAGATCGGCGACGATCCAATGGTTGCGATCGATTCAAGCCCTGATCCCGATAGGCGACGACCGATCTCGGACCATGGCAATTGGTCCGATCGGCAAAGATCCGACGGTTGCGATCGATCCAAGCCGTGATCCCGATCGGCCACGACCTATCTCGGACAGTTGCAATCCGTCCGAGATCGGCGACGATCCGACGGTTGTGATCGATCCAAGCCCTGATCTCGATCGACCACGACCGATCTCGGACCGTGGCGATCCGTCTGAGATCGGTGACGATCCGATGGTTGCGATCGATCCAAGCCGTGATCCCGATCGGCCATGACCTATCTCGGATAGTTGCAATCCGTCCGAGATCGGCGACGATCCGACGGTTGCGATCGATCCAAGCCCTGATCCCGATCGGCGACGATCGATCTCGGACCATGGCAATCGGTCCGATCGGCGACGATCCGATGGTTGCGATCGATCCAAGCCATGATCCCGATCGACCACGACCTATCTTTGACAGTTGCAATCCGTCCGAGATCGACGACGATCCGACTGTTGCGATCGATCCAAGCCCTGATCCCGATCGGCCACGACCGATCTCGTACTGTGGCGATCCGTCCGAGATCAGTGACGATCCGACGGTTGCGATCGATCCAAGCCGTGATCCCGATCGGCCATGACCTATCTCGGACAGTTGCAATCCGTCCGAGATTGGCGACGATCCGACGGTTGCGATCGATCCAAGCCGTGATCCCGATCGGCCACGACCTATCTCGTACAGTTGCAATCCATCCAAGATCGGCGACGATCCGACAGTTGCGATTGATCCAAGCCCTGATCCCGATCGGCCACGATCGATCTCGGACCGTGGCGATCCGTCCGAGATCGGCGACGATTCAACGGTTGCGATCGATCCAAGCCCTGATCCTGATCGGCGACGATCGATCTCGAACCGTGGCAATCGGTCCGATCAGTAAAGATCCGATGGTTGCGATCGATCCAAGCCGTGATCCCGATCGGCCACAACCTATCTCGGACAGTTGCAATCCGTCCGAGAATGGCGACGATCCGATGGTTGCGATCGATCCAAGCCCTGATCCCGATCGGCGATGACTGATCGCAGACCGTGGCGATCTATCCGAGATTGGTGACGATCCGACGGTTGCGATCGATCCAAGCCATGATCCCGATCGGCCACGACCTATCTCGGATAGTTGCTATCCGTCCGAGATCGGCGATGATCCGACGGTTGCGATCGATCCAAGCCCTGATCCCGATCGGCGACGATCGATCTCGGACCATGGCAATCGATCCGATCGGCGACGATCCGACGGTTGCGATCGATCCAAGCCGTGACCCCGATCGGCCACGACCTATCTCGGATAGTTGCAATCTGTCCGAGATTGGCGACGATCTGACGGTTGCGATCGATCCAAGCCCTGATCCTGATCGGCCACGACCGATCTCGAACCGTGGCGATCCGTCCGAGATCGATGACGATCCAATGGTTGCGATCGATCCAAGCCCTGATCCCGATCGGCGACGACCGATCTCGGACCGTGGCAATCCGTCTGAGATCGGCGATGATCCGACGGTTGCGATCGATCCAAGCCCTGATCCCGATCGGCGACGACCGATCTCGGACCGTGGCGATCCGTCCGAGATCGGTGATGATCCGACGGTTGCGATCGATCCAAGCCGTGATCCCGATCGGCCATGACCTATTTCGGACAGTTGCAATCCATCCGAGATTGGCGACAATCCAACGATTGCGATCAATCCGAGCCCTGATCCAGATCGGCCACGACCGATCTCGAAACCTGGCGATCCGTCCGAGAATGGCGATGATCCGATGGTTGCGATCGATCCAAGCCCTGATCCTGATCGGCCATGATCGATCTCGAAACATGGCGATCCGTCTGAGAACGGCGACGATCCGACGGTTGCGATCGATCCAAGCCCTGATCCCGATCGGCCACGACCGATCTCGGACCGTGGCGATCCATCCGAGATCGGTGATGATCCAACGGTTACGATCGATCCAAGCCCTGATCCCGATCGACGATGATCGATCACGGACCGCGGCAATCGGTCCGATCGGCAAAGATCCGACGGTTGCGATCGATCCAAGCCGTGATCCCGATCGGCCATGACCTATCTCAGACAGTTGCAATCCGTCCGAGATCGGCGGCGATCCGACGGTTGCGATCAATCCAAGCCCTGATCCCGATCGGCCACAACCGATCTCGAAACGTGGCGATCGGTCCGATCGGCGACGATCCAAGGGTTGCGATCGATCGAAGCCCTTATTTCGATCGGTCACGATCGATTTTGAACCGATCGTTATTTAACATAATTAATTTTTTTAAATATATTACGATGCAAAGGGTTGCATCATATTTTTTTAATATGATAATTATATTATATAAAAAATTAATTTTAATTCTAATAATTACGATGCAATAAGTGCGTCGCTATATTAAAACATAATTTTCCTAATTAATTTTTTGGCTTATTACGTCGCTATTTAACATAATTAATTTTTTAAAAACATTGCAACTCACTGTGTTACGTTGCAATTATTTTTTCTCATATTTATAATTTATAAAATTTAATTTTATTTAAAATAATTATGATGCATTTATTGTGTCACTAAATTAAAAATAATTTTAATTTATTTTCTGGTTTATTGCGTCGCTAATGCGTCGCTATTTAAAATATTTAATTTTTTTTCAAAACATTGTGACGCACTGAGTTGCATCGCAATATTTTTTAAAATATTTATACTGTAAAAAATATAATTTCATTTAAATTATTTCCGACGTAATTGTTGCATCGCTAAATTAAAAATAATTTTTTTATTTTTCTAGTTTATTGCGTCGCTATTTAAAATATTTAATTCTTTTCAAAATATTGCGATGCACTGTTATGCGTCGCAATATTTTGTAAACTATTTGTACTTTTAAAAATATAATTTCATTTAAATTATTTGCGATGCATTTGTTGCGTCGCTAAATTAAAAATAATTTTTCTTATTTTCTAGTTTATTGCGTCGCTAATGCGTCGCTATTTAATATATTTAATTCTTTTAAAAACATTGCGACGCACTGTGATGCGTCGCAATATTTTTTTCTAATAATTAAATTTTATAAAATTTAATTTTATTTAAATTATTTGCGACGCAATTGGTGCATCGCTAAATTAAAAATAATTTTTCTAATTATCTATTTTATTGTGTCGCTAATGCGTCGCTATTTAAAATATTTAATTCTGTTAAAAACATTGCGACACAAATATTACATCGCAATATTTTTATTGATATTTATATTTCATAAAAAATTAATTTAAAAATATTGCGACGTAATATTTGCGTCGCAATATTAAAAATTTAAATTTTTTTTTGATTTTCTGGTTAATTGAGTCGCTTATGCGTTGCTAATTGCGTCGCAATATTTTGTTGTCACAGAGGCGTCGCAAAGTGGTCGCAATTTAGCGACGCAATTATGCGTCGCTAAATTTGCATCGCTATTTCAGTATTTTCTTGTAGTGCTAGACAGTTGAAACCTCATGGAAAGAATTATTCCACCCACTCAGGTGTTTCTGGCTGACCTAGCTCAATAAGTTGTTCAAGTGGTGGGGCTGCTAATTCTTCTTCTTCATATGTACCATCCTGGTTATCTACTTGTTTTTTAGATCTTAATGTATGAATGATACTTAGTTGGTTAATCTGGGCTCCTTGATTTGATTCTTGGATGTTTAGGTTTCTAGGGTTAGCTTCAGGTTGACTCGGTAGCTTACCCCGTTCTCTTTCACTTATGGTTGTGGCTAACTGATCTACCTACATCTCCAAACATGTTATGGCCTGAGTATTAGTGGATAGTTGTTGCCTTATATTTTGCATAAAGTTATTCAGGTGGTGTTGGTGCTATTTATCATGGCATAAGTGTCAGCTTAGGATTTAACTAGGGTTTTCAGGGCCTTATCTAGGAAACTATACCTCTTTTATTCTCATTGACTGGTGGGTTATTTTCTGTAAAATTTGACCTTGGGTTAGGTTGGCTGAAGTTGGGACCATTTATACTAGGACCTTGTGACCAGGCAAAGTTTGGATGGTTCCTCCACCCTGGGTTGTAGGTTGGTGCATAAGGATTGTTGGTTGTTCTTTGATAGGTTGCATTCATCTATGCACAACTATTTTCAGTTTGGGTCATGAAGTCGGGGCACTCTTCTACTATATGTCCTAGCTCATTACATCTAGTGCAGATAAGTGCAGCCACTTGATTTACATAATTTATTGGGGTCTATCTCTTAAGTTCCAAGGCTTCTATCCTATGAATTAGAGAAGCCATCTTAGCTTCTTCAGCTATAGATGGAGAGCATTGGTGCATACCACCTCTTGATGGTGTGGGTTCAGATTCCTTAGTTCTCTCCCATTGTAAGCTCTTTTCTGCTAAATCTTCTAGAAACTGCCAGGCTTCATTGAGTTGTTTCTACATAAAGTCGTCCTGACACATTGGCTCGAGCATAGTTCTGGAGTTTAGGTTTAGACCTTCATAGAAGGTTTGACATAACCTCCAAGTCTCTATCTCATGGTATGGACATTAGCTTAATAGATTCTTAAATCGGTCTAAACACTTCCAGAAAGGCTCTCTCTCTAATTGATGAAATTGGGCAATTTCATTTCTCAACTTGGCTGTTTTATGATGTTGAAAGAATTTTCTCAAGAATGCTTTAACAAAACCTTTCCAGGTCAAGATTGACTTAGTAGGTAAACTATACAACCACTTTTTGACATTTTTCTTAAGAGCAAAGTTAATTAGCTTAAGTTTTATAGCATCTTTTGAAAGTTCATGCATTCTTATAGTATTACCTACTTCCTCAAATTCTCTAATAAAAATGTAAGCATCCGCTATTCCTGTGAATTTAGGGAGCATGTTGATAATCTGAGGCTTAATCTCAAAACTGGCCGCATTTGTTTGGGGTATTTGAATGCATGATGTTTGGGCAGATCCAATTGGGTAGCAATATTCTCTTAGGCTAAGCCGATGTCCTAATTCCTCCATAGTTATTTTTTTCGTCAAGGATAGGGTCTAGATCTATCGTTACTAATCGTTCAGACTCCCTTTTCCAAGTTGCAATTTTGAATTTTTTTATGTTATGTAGAGAGAAAAGAAGAAGATTCTAAAAGAAGTATCCTCAGAGATTTCTAGAACTAAAAGCAATGAAGAATAATTTAATTAGGGTTTAATAATTATTAGCAATCAAGTTAAAAAGATTAGACTCTCTACTCTATGTTTGACCTAGATCTAGACAGTTTTGAACTTTTAAGACTGCCTTAGAGCCCTCTAAGTCAAAAATTAGCTAATCAACTAGTTAGTTAAGGGTAAGGTCAGTGGGAGTCCTCGCGTTCCTTACTAGGAAAGCGAACAGAATCAATTAAGTAACCACTTTCCTTTCCTTTTATAGACACCAGTTAATCAGTCAATCCCGACCTGGTCCAATTCTTTCGGATGCCTTATCCTATTGAGCTCGAGTTCTTTAGGGGCTGACGTCTATTTAATTTTAGAGTAAAGGCTTGGATTTATGCAGTATGCAGGGTGGTGATTTGTGGGCTAATAAAAGATAAGGAAATCCCCACCTTATGTTATTAGGAGTTGCACAGTATTTTATGAAAATTCAATGCAATTCAAACAAGTTTTTAAACAAGTTAGGACGTTTTTAAAATTTATTATTTGTTTCCTTAAATTAATTATGTTTTATGAAAAGTATCTTAGGGTTTTCTTTTAGATTCTTTATGGTAAGTTAATTAAAAGAAAAAGTTAATTAGGTTAAAAGTGAATTTATGACTAGAATAAAATTAATTTTTTAAATGTTAAAAAGAAAATTAAAAATTTAATAATTAAAATTACTCAATAAAAGGCAATAAGCTAAAGAGAGCAATAACTATCCAATAAAAGATTTTTTTATTCCTTTTTTATATATAAAAGCATGAATAACAATGAAATAGCAAGAGAGAATAAAAAAATAAAAATAAGAATAAAATTAAAAAAAATTCATGATAATTAATTTTTTTTTTAAAAAAATATTTTTTTGAACTAATCATGCTTGGATCCCTGACAACGGTGCCAAAATTTGCTCATTGTCGTTGGCGGTCAAAAAGAAAACCTACTCATTACTATAGCTAGTGGTGAATCAGGATCGTATCATCGAAGATCAAGGGCAATTATTTCACAAAAAAGAAAAATAAAATTTATCTATAGAGGATTATATTAAGAATAGTGGTTATTAAAAGATAACAACTAATTAATTAATAACATTCAAACAAAAGGAGAAGCAATCCAGGAATCCGAATCCACCATGCAAATATGTTTTTTCTTCTTTTCTTTAAGTTGCAATAGTAATAATTTTTTTTACAAATTTTAAATTAGAATAATTTATCTTTTATCAAGCATGGACCATATCAGGAGATCACGGCTCGTCCGCTTAGAGTATAAACTATCTAATAATTACAAGTGTTGCCCAGATGTAGCAACCCAAGAGGGGGGCTGAATTGGGTTATTAAAAATTAATTACTATGTAAGTATGTGCTTAAACCCTAATTTTGATTTACAGCGGTGTAGTGGGGTGCACAGAATAATAACAATAGAGAATCAAATAACCACAAACACACAGAAGTTTATAGTGGTTCGGTGCCAAACTCAACACCTACATCCATTCCCCAAAACCTTTGGAAATTCCACTAATCGTATCACAACGATTACAACCTCTAGCCTTCCCTGGCTAGCCCTCTTGTTTATACGGCACAAGGCAGCCAAAAAACCCCTAGCCAAACCAGACTAGTCCTCTTGTTTCACGGCACAAGGAAGCCAAAAACCCTAGCCAAACCAGGCTAGTCCTCTTGTTTCACGGCGTAAGGAAGCCAACAATAATCAAGGGTTAACACTAACCTTTTACAAAATAATCAGAGAATGATAAAGAGAAGCTCCTACAATGAGCAAATATTCAGAGAATACTTTACAACTTTTGATGCAATATCTTCAGCAATAAATGAACAAAGTTGAAGTAGCTAAAGTCTTGATTGCTTGAAAAACTTCAATGATCTGAACGACTTTTTGGAGCAATGAATGAACTTGAATGCACAACAACTCTCTTATCAACCATTCAAAAATATGCAGTAAAAACTCTTTTCTTGGATTTCTTCCTCTTGAATTTCTCTTTTTCAAAAATCGTCATAGTGTGCTTCTAATCCCAGCTATTTATAATAATCCAACAAAAAGATATCTGTTACATACATTAGGAACAAATGAAAATAAAAATGGGAAGAAAATATAACCGTTGTAAAATGTTTCCCTTAAGCATTGAATGCAGGTCTCCATTTTAGGAAGAAAGCTTTCTGAAATAATTCAAAAGAACAAAAGTTTAATGTAATTGAAAATAGAAATAGAGAGAGAGAGTAAGAGAGAGAGAGTACGCTCAAAACTCAAGCGGCAGTTGACTAGAATTAACTCCAGATAGCTGAAGACTTGAATGCATTCAGCCAAGAGGCAAGCAGGAAATCCCAGCTAGCTAGTCAGCTAGCTCACAAGAGATGCCATAGCAAAGAAAGCGTCCAAAGGAGAGAGATAGGCAGCTCCTTAGGCAACTAAAACATTTGCTAGTTAGCTTCCCAACTAACTAACAACAAAAGAAATCATCCAGAAGAAAAAGTGCAGAGCACTTAGTTAGCTCAGCAGCTAACTAAGCAAAAGATAATTAGCTCTTCAGCTAACTAACAAGCAATTCAAACGGCAGAGGAAAGAGGCCATGCTATGGTAGTTAGCGCCATAGCTAACTAAAAAGTGAAGGCTCACGGCTGCAGAGGATACAGGAGAAGGGGAGTTAGCTCAATAGCTAACTAACCAAAAGATAGTTAGCTCACTAGCTAACTAAGCCCAAAAACAACAAAGCAACCATCCACACTAGTTAGCTTACTAGCTAACTAAGAAAAAAGCAGCCACACGTCTAGGATAAGGCAACTAACTTTCCAGCTAACTAACCAAAAGGTAGCTAGCTCTTTAGTTAACTACAGAAAGTGTTCAAAATGATAAGAGAGAGAGAAAGTTAACTCTCCAGCTAACTAAATTTTGAAAATGCACGGCCTGAACATCCCTGTGAAAAATAGTTAACTAAGCAGTTAGCTCCAAGGTAAAATAGTTAGCTAACAAGATATATTAGCTAGCTAAGAGAACCAGCAGCTAGCTAAACAGTTAGCTAAAAATGAAGTACATTCGGTCAGAAAAAGTAACAGGAAATGGTAGTTAGCTTAAAGGCAGTCCAGTTAGCTCAAAGGCATCCCAAGCTAGCTAACCAGCTAGCTAAAATGAAGGACGTTCGGCCAGCAACAGTGACGAGCACTTTAGCTAACTGAAAGAACTCCAGCTAGCTAACTAGCTAGCTCAACGAGGATAACGCTCGGCCAATCCACTGAGATAGCTTACCAGTTAGCTGAATGTCGTACCAGCTAGCTAAATGGAATAACAAGTTAGCTAACCAGTAACTCCCAAGCCAATAAAATTATCTAAGGCAAACGAAAATGAAGTACTCTCTTACCAATCAATTTTGCACGAAGATACTTACTTGCAAAGTGACCGAACTTCCCTGTATTAAGCTTAGAATTGCTTAATTGTTTTGTAATCATCAAAATCAATTTGGGGTCAAACAACAAGGTTAAGGGTCTAATCTATCATACTACATACTATGATATATCTCTCTTAGGCACGTACAGATCACGAAACATCGATAGAGGGTACAGGTCATGTATGCAATATCAAAACCTCGATAAAAAAAATAACTCAAAAGATATTATAAAGAAGAGCATGATTTTTATTGCATAGAAATTAAGAACAAAAAGAAAGATAAAACCTAATTACAGGTTTCATCATCATCTAAAGTTGAAGGAATCTAGCAACAATTGCTGCCACCAGCATTCCCTTTATAATTTTTCTCTTTCAAGCCTAAATATAATAATCTAAATAAAAGAAGAATAAAAAGAGCTTTATAGAAACTCCTTCCCTTCAACTACTGCCTGAGGTCCTCAACTTGTCTAGGGCTTCCTTCTAGTCAAAGTTGGAGTCAATCGGACGCTCAAGATCGTTTAGATATCATGAGAAAATTTTTCAGTCATCCGTTTAACATCATCTGCCTTAGTTTGCACCAAAAATCATGTGAAATCATCTCTTTCTTCCTTTTTGGGCAAACCGAGTCATGAGTTGAGTACCATCTACATCGTTGGAATCCAAAAATCAAGCTCTTTCTATCATAGGCTCATTTTCTGCAAACATCCGTAAAAAAAGTATTAATTCTTAATAAATTTAAAGTAATTAATATTTATTTTAATAATTAAATTAGAATAATAAATAAATTTAACCCTACATCAAACTAAAAAAAAAAAAAAGTGGAGATCAAAAGGCACCTGCTATTTACCAAAGGCGGTATGATGGTTGTGCCATAGGACGCAGGCCCAAGGCGCGAGCTACTAAGGAAACTTATGACTCACGTTGGGCGAAATATCTCAGCATGGAACGGATGTAACTCCTGCTCTCTTGAAACTATCAACTGCTGAAGAAGTGGGAAGATGTGAAGGCTTAGTGCGCACATGCTTAGTGTGCTAGATGGACAAGACGGAGCGTTGGAAGCAAGCTGGTCTATTGCAACCCCTGCCAGTTCCAGATAAGCCTTGGACGTCCATTTACATGGACTTTATTTGCGGCTTTCTGGACGTTGACGGCATGTGTTCTATCTTCGTTGTGGTTGATTGCTTCTCCAAATACGCAATGTTCATGGTCGCATCGCAGACATGCATGGTTGAGACTACCGCGGCGCTATTCTTCACTCATGTGGTGAAAATCTTTGGAATGCCGACCGATATTGTCAGCGACCATGATGGGCGGTTCACTAGCATGTTTTGAACTAGCTTGTTGCAGCTCATGGGGTCTGAGCTAAAATTCTCCATGGTTTACCATCCCTAGATGGATGGTCAAACTGAGCGGATCAATGCGCTGCTAGAGGAGTATTTGCGCAACTTGCTGGAGTTTGTTGGACACGGCGCAGTTTTCCTGTAACTTGCATTGGTCCTCAACCATGGCATTAAGCCTAGTCGAGGCATGGTTGGGCTTCCAACCAATGTCGCCTGCGGAGATAGCACAGTTGCAGGAATAGGTGCCCTACCCCGTTGTGCACTGGTTTGCGAAGGATAAGGCCAAGCTCCTGACGATGGTCTGTGACAACCTCGCACATGAAGGAGTGCACCGACTTGCATAGGTGACCTTTGAAGTTCATTGTTGGGGATCAGGAAATGCTAAAGGTGACGCCTCATATTTGGAGGAAGACTGTCGACTGATGGCAACATAAATGACTCATGCCTAAGTATGACAGCCCCTTTAGAGTGGTAAAGCGGGTCGGTGCAGCGGCTTATAGGCTGGCATTGTCCGAGCACCTCAAAATTCACCCTACTTAATTTCCATGTAAGTCTTTTGGAGCTGTTCCATGAAGACGCAAAAGGAGAGAGAGAGCAATCGAAGCGGGCACCTCTGTCTATCAGAAAAGAATTTGACAGTGGTAGAGAGAATCCTAACACACTGAATAGTGGGAACCAGCAAAAAGAGGAAGTACACTGCATTCTTAATTATGTGGAAAGGAGAAGAAGTTCTGATGATACATGGATTAGAGCGGAGGAGTTATGGAAATTTGAGGACATCATCAATACCTATAAAGAAGAAGAAGAATATGAGCAGCATATGAGGAAAGTGTTGCAAATCTTGAGGGAGAAGCAATTGTTTGTCAAGCTCAGCAAAAGTGAATTTTTGTTAGATGAGGTAAAGTTTTTGGAACATATGGTCTTAGATAGAAGAATAATGGTAGATCCCTATAACATAAAAGTGCTGACCTCATATTGATTTTGATGAATACAAAACAATTAAGTATAGTTCTAAAAATTTATTGTTGAGTTAAACAAATTTCAAGTGAATCATCAAGAAAATGATGTTACTTTAAATTGGATTACTTTACAAATCAAAAGAAAGGTATTACAAAGGTAAAATGAAGGTAATATGTTTACATTTTCCAAGTCCAAATGTCTTCAAGAGTATTCATTATAATGAACCTATATTTCAACTTTTCAAATGGACTTTTGCTTCAAATGAGTATTTGTTTTACAAATGACTAGAACTAACTTTGTATGAACTCTTATACTAAAATTGTTTCTTATAGCATGAGACCAATATGGTTTAAATTTTTAAGTGAAAAATATTTTCAAATGAGCCAATGGATTTGTATTTCAAATGCTTTATCAAGTCCAAATGTTTTTTTTTTTGTTTTGTTTTTTAAGTTTAAATATTTTATCATGATTCTTTAATATTTGATCATTCATTTCTCAAATGACTAAATCTATCTTTGATTATTTATCATATAAAAATTATTTTCCAAATAATTGCATGGCAATCTTGTAAATCCCACTGAATGCAGACAATGGCAATCCTGTAAATCCCATTGAAGGCTGTTAGTCGCATTCCTATAAATCCCATTAAAAGTTGCCTGCATCCCAAAATTGTAAGAAATTGAATCTAGCTGACTAGGGATCAAATCCAATTAATCAACTAGATGTTATGTGCAGTGAAGTGGCCAAACCATCATTTATTCTAGCTGACTAGGGATCAAATCCAGTCAACTATATGTTCTATACAGTGATGTGGCCGAACCATCCTTTATTCTAGCTAACTGGGGATCAAATCCAATCAACTAGATGTTCTCTGGATTGATGCTATCCGAACCATCTTCAATCTAGTCGACTAGGGATTAAATCCAGTCAACTAGATTGCTATGATTATTTCTCCTGGCAGATCGATTTTCCAATATAGTCGACTGGGAATCAAATCCAATCAACTCGAGTTTGGAAAAAATACTTCAACGGTTATATTTGGTTGCCCATTTTCATCCCATTTTTTCCAACGGTTCTTCAATGGCTAGATTTTTGAAATGGCTATATAAATACTTCCTCTAACAGTGTTTTTGTCTGAGATTAGAGAGGAGATTAAAGAGTAAAAAATAGAGAAGAAAATCATGTGAAAAGTAGAGTAAAAATCTTGTTAAAAATCTTTGTGAGGAGTTATTGTTGTGCTTTCATTTGAGAATCATTACAAGAGTTATTGGAGTGTTTATTCAAGTAGTTGAGAGCATTTAAAGAAAAGATCTGATGCATTCAAGAGCTTTCAAGGAGAAGTTTCAAATTTATTGAAGGCATCATCCAAAGCTCCAACAATCATAAGAAGGCTTCATTCATTCCTCAAAGCTTATCCTAAGAAAGAAGCTAGAATCTCTAAAAATTGTAAAGTGATCTTTCATTGTTTTATTTGCTCATTTTAGGAGCTTATTGTAATTAAACCTTGATATTCTTGTGTTTGATTGTAAGGCCTCCTTGTGCTCGTAAAAAGAGGCTAGCTTAGAAGGCTAGGTTGTGTAATGCCTCCTTGTGCTTTGAAACAAGAGGACTAGCCCGGAAGGCTACGAGTAAGGCTCCCTTGTGCCGTGTAGCAAGTTGCTAGACAAGGAAGGCTAGGGGTTGTAATCATTTGGTGAAACGATTGGAGTGAAATTCTCAAGGGGTTCTTTGGGAGTGGATGTAGGTGCTGGGTTTGGCACTAAACCACTATAAACCTTCTTGTGTTTGTGATTGCTTGATTGTCTCTATCATCTCTTCACTTCACCATACATTACTTGCAATTAAATTTTGATTTCTGTTAAGTGCACATATTTGCTAAATAATTTTTAAGAAACCCAATTCATCCCTCCTCTTGGGTTGCTACATCTGGGCAACAAGAAGCTATAGTGAATTAGGAGGCACCTACCAATCAGACTGAGATCAGGAGTTTCTTGGGTTTGGCAGGCTATTACAGGAGGTTTATAGAAAACTTTTCAATTATAACTTCTCCTATGACTAAGCTATTAAAGAAGAATGCTAAGTATGAATGGTCCAGGAAATGTCACGAAAGTATGGATGAATTGAAAAAGAAATTATTCTCAGCACCAGTGATGCTTCATTTAAAGGTTTGGGATGTGTATTGATGCAGGGTGGGAAGGTATAGCTTATATCTCTAGATAGTTGAAACCTCATGAAAAGAATTATTCCACCCATGATTTAGAGTTTGCAGCTGTGATCTTTGCTTTAAAGATGTGGAGACATTATTTATATGTGAGGAAATATCGAATCTTCACATATCATAAAAGCTTGAAGTATATTATGACTAAAAAAGAACTAAACCTAAGGCAAAGAAAATGGATAGAGTTGATGAAGGATTATAACTGTACTATAGAATATCACACCAAAAAAGTTAATGTTATGGCTGATGCCTTGAGTAGAAAATCTATAGCCACCTTAGCTTCCATCAGAGTAGTGCAGCTACCTCTAATGCTAGAGTTGAGAAGTTTAAATGCAGAGCTAGCAACAAATAAGTCCGAAGCATTATTAGCAAGTTTTAGAGTTCGGCCCCTAATGCTTGAGGAAATAAAGGAAGCTCAGATGCAAGATCCACAGTTGCTAAGAATTAAGGAATCAGTTCTAAGTGGATCCCAGTTATAATATACTATTATAAATGATGGCCTACTAGTATATAAAGGTAGAATATGTGTGCCAGCCATTGATTTATTAAAAGAGTAAATCCTAAAGGAGGTTCAGAGCTTAGCTTATTTGATGCACCCAGGAAGTACCAAGATGCATAGAAATATTAAACAGAATTATTGGTGGATGGGATGAAGAGAGAGATAGCTGAGTTTATTTCAAAATGTTTGATATGCCAGTAGATTAAAGTAGAATATCAGAGTCTAATTGGTTTGATGCTGCCTTTATTTGTGCCTGAATGAAAGTGGAAGCATATCACTATGGATTTTGTAGTAGGTCTTCCAAGGACTAGAGAAGGTAATGATTCCATATGGGTGATTATTGATAGATTGACCAAATTTGCCCATTTCTATTCTATTAAGATTTTTTTTACCTTGGATAAATTAGCAAGATTATATGTGAATGAGACTGTGAGTCGGCATGGTGTACCGGTATACATAGTATCAGATAGAGATCCAAGGTTTACAACTCATTTCTGGATAGAATTGTAGAAAGCTTTGGGCACTAAGTTGAGATTTAGTGCAATATTTCACCCTCAAACTGATAGGCAATCTGAGAAAACTATTCAAACATTGAAAGATATGTTGAGGGCTTGTGTCATGAATTTTTTTGATAGTTGGGATGAGCATCAGCCATTGATTGAATTTGCTTCCTATTGGCCCAGATGGCAACCCAAGAGGGGCGATGAATTGGGTTCTTCAAAAATTTCAAAACTTAAAAACTATTTTTCAAGATAATGGACAAGAATAAATGTTGTGAATGTAGTGCCAGGTATACTATGCAGAATACAAAAGATAATGCAGAAAGAGAGAAGACAAGCACGATAAATACAAAGATTTTATAGTGGTTCGGTGTTAGCTACACCTACGTTCACTCCCAAGGAACTCTTGAGCCACACTATAATCACCCTGATTATAGCAGAGTTGTTTTATAAGTTCATAACTTAAACTTATTATTTTATATCGGGATCACAATGAACCCAACTGGTTTCATAGGATCACCAGCACAAAACCTTTCACAAGACTTCTAGCTTGTACAAGGCCAAACTGCACAACTACAAAAAGTTAAATAGATTACAGTAGGTTTTCCTAAAAAGACTACGTTTTTCATAAAAAATGTAGTCTTATATTTTCACAAATTAAAAGACTTCATCTTTTATTTAAAATGTAGTCTTAAATTATCTGAAAATATAAAAAGACTACGTTTTTAAATAAGACATAGTCTTATATATAAAAAGACTATATTTTTAATTAAGACGTGATCTTATATTATCTGATAATATAAGAAGACTACGTTTTTAAATAAGGCGTAGTCTTATATTATCTGATAATAAATTTTAGACTACGTTTTTAATTAAAACATAGTCTTATATTATTTGATAATATAAAAAGACTACATTTTCAAAATCTTATAATATAAAAGACTACATTTTTAATTAAAACATAGTCTAATATATTTTAATTAAGACGTAGTCTAATATAATTTTTCTCCTCCTAATTTACTTCCCCCCATTTCCTAAATGAAACCCTCGTGATACCCAAAATCAAATTTCTTTCTTCCATCCGCAGTTTTGTTCTAGGGTTTCATTTGTGGAGACTCCACTGCCCACCACACGGGATTAAGGTTGAGGAGACTCCACCATCATCGATCAGGATTTCGTTTACAAGGACTCCATCACTAGGCAGGATTAGGGTTTTGTTCTTCACCAGGCTGGGATTCAACTGCAGTTAAATTTTTTTTTAATCTAATGATGAGAGAGAGGGCAAGAGGGGTACCAGCGTGGGGTTTGGCTCGGGCCCGACGGCGTGCCCGCCGGGTCGGAGCCACGGCCGACAGCCCCACCGGACCTGGAGTGGCATCCGATGGGGATGCCGGAACCGAGCGGCGGAGACAGGCAGAGAGTGGAGGAGAGGGTCGCAGCCCTCTCTTGTGCGGGAGCCAAACCGGCTCCCGTGTTAGTGCCCACCGGGCCGGAGCCACAGCCGGTAGTCCCACCGGACCTGGAGCGGCGTCTGATGGGGGACGCCAGAACCGAGCGGCAGAGGTGAGCAGAGAGCAGAGGAGAGGGCTGCAACCCTCTCCTGTGCGGGAGCCAAATCGGCTCCCGCGTAAGTTTGGGCCTGGCGGCGTGCTCGCCACCTCGCCAGGCCTGAGGTTTGACTTGAGACCCCCACCGGCACCGAGAGAGCATCCAGTGAGGGTTCGACCGGCCGGTGATGGCTGGCCATGCCACCGGCTTAGTGAGGAGCCGCGTAAGGGAAAAGAGAGGAAAGAGAGAGAAAGAGGGAGAGAGAAGCTGAGGCCACATCGACGGCCGGCCCTGGACTGGTCACCGATGGTCGATCTGCCCAGCAATTGGCCGGTGGTGGCCCTGGCTGCCGGCACGGCTCTCCCTTGTTTCAGGTGAAGCAGGGGAGAGGGAAACAGGGGAGCCATGTTTGGGCTTTTTGGGCCGGGTTGGGTCGATCTGTGAGCCTAGTTGGGCCAAGTTTTTGAGCCCTGTAATGGGCCGTGGTCAGAAAAAGAAATATAGGGCCCGGATCAGCGTTGATCCTAGTTTATTGCGGTATTTTTATTTCCCCATTTGAACTATTATTCGGGAAGATATTCAAGCCCAAAGTTGGGCCCATGAATAGATTTGGGTAGCAATTAGGGAATACTTTATCATTTTAATTTTAGAGATTTGATGGCGGAAATTGATGCTGTAGGTACCCAGATGTCCTAATGTTATAGCCTAATTTTCTTTTCCTTTCTTTTTCTTTTTTTTCTTTTTTTTTGAAAATAATGTGATTGTTGATTTTTCTTTTTTTAAAAAATAGAGATAGTTTATATGTTTTTGAACATAATATCTTTTTCATTTTAGGAAGATAGATGGTGGATTCATCGGGCATGAATAGTAGGTCCCAAGAGATTGATAACAAAGTAAAGAAAGTTGAACCACTGTAAGTTATTATTTATCTTTTTAATTTACTTGTCATCTTTCAAATTTATTAGTTTGTTAGATAAAATTAATTATATTTATTGATTTAATTAAGTTTAATTCAATTAAGTAGTTACTAGTATTTTTTGAATTTAAATAGACTAGATAAGTCATGGTATTCTGCTGATAGACGTACAAAAAGATACGAGGATGGTATCGAAGTTTTTTTGAATCATGTTAAAAAAAATTTAGATGACCTTAGTTCCATACACTGTCCATGTATAAAATATGGGAATATAAAAATTCATGATATCACAGTGGTTAAAGATCATCTTTTTTGTAATGGTATTGACTCAAGTTATGACGTATGGATATGGCATAGCGAAAACATATGTAATGTTAAGGAAGATAAGTGTACCTTAGATGCTGAAGAATGTTGTCTTCAATTTAATGATGATATTAATACTGTGAAAATGGTTGAAGCAGCCAGAGATCTATTTGAATATAATCCAAAGAAATTTGTTGACTTGTTGGATGATGCTGAGTGCCCTTTATACACTGGGTGTAGTGGGTTCACTAAGCTTTCTATTTTGGTACGATTATACAACTTTAAAACAAAATATGGGTGGATCGATGCAAGTTTCAATGAGCTATTAAGCTTTTGGGGTGATGTGCTTCCAAAAGGAAATTTGATGCCAACATCATTATATGAAGCAAAAAAGACATTGTACTCCTTAGGAATGCTATATGCAAAGATACACACGTGTCCAAATGATTGCATATTGTATAGAAATGTAAACAAGGATGTTGATATATGTCCAAATTGTTCTGAATCAAGATGGAAGATTCCTAAAGGATCCAATCTTCCAAAAGTAGGCATGCCGGCAAAAGTTCTGTGGTATTTTCCCCCCATACCCAGGTTTAGAAGAATGTATGGTACTCATTAAATATCGAAAGATTTGACATGGCATTCTAGTGAAAGAGAAGTTGACAATTACATGCGACATCCAGCAGATGCAGCATCATGGAAATTAATAGACTACAAATGGCCTAATTTTGCATGTGTGCCACGAAATCTCCGATTGGCACTTGCAGTAGATGGGATAAATCCACATAACTCCTTAAGTAGTCGTCATAGTACATAGCCTATCGTACTTATTACTTACAATCTTCCACCATGGTTGTGTATGAAGCAAAAATTCATGATGTTAACCTTGTTGATATCGGGTCCTAAGCAGCCGGGAAATGATATTGACATCTTCTTGCAACCACTTATTGGTGATTTAAAAATACTATGGGATGTCGGTGTTGAAATTTATGATGCATATTTGCAAGAGTATTCACCTTAAAGGCCGTATTACTATGAACGATAAATGATTTTCCCGTATATGAAAATTTGAGTGACTGCTGTGTTAAAGGTTATTTGGCTTGCCCAATTTGTGCTAAAAATACACAGAGTGTATACTTGAAACATAGTCGAAAAAATGTGTACCAAAGTCATAGGAGATTTTTGCACAGAAATCATCCATATAGAAGAGCAAAAAAGGCATTTAATGGTTGTCAAGAGTTTGATGTTGAGCCTAAACCTTTAACAGGAACAAAAATTTTACAAAAGATCATAAATATTAATTATGTGTATGAAAAAAAGCAAGAAAATACAGTGCATGTTGAGAAATCAAAAAAGAAGGACAAGGTTTCAGAGGCAAAGTCTAAACTTGCGTGGAAAAAAAGGTCAATATTTTTTGATCTTGAATATTGGGAGTTTCTTCATGTATGTCATGTCTTAGATGTGATGCATATTGAGGAAAACGTATGTGAGAGCATCGTGAAAACCCTTCTTGATATACCTAGAAAGTCAAAGGATGGACTAAGCAGTCGTTTAGATCTAGTAAATCTGAGAATTCAAAGTGAGCTACAGCCAATAGTGGGTGAAAAAAGGACATATTTGCCTTCTGCAAATTACACACTTTCTAAGGCTAAGAAAATCAAATTTTGCAAGATGTTATCTACACTTAAAGTTCCAGATGGATACTGCTATAACTTAAGAAATTGTGTTTCTATGGAAGAATTGAAGCTTTATGGCCTAAAATCTCATGACTACCACACTTTGATCCAACAAATTCTTTCATTAGCATTACGAGGATTGTTGAATAAGAACATGAGATCCACAATAACTAGACTAAATTTGTTCTTCAATGCACTTTGCAACAAAGTTGTGGATACTTGCAATCTCAGTTTGCTACAAAAAGAACTTGTGAAGACTTTATATCTGATGGAAAAGAATTACCCTCCTTTATTTCTTGACATAATGGTTCATTTAACAGTACACCTTGTACGCGAAGTCCAGTTATGCGGACCAGTCTATTTAAGATGGATGTATCCTTTTGAAAGATTCATGAAGATCATAAAAGGATATGTACGCAATCACAATAGGCCTAAAGGTTGCATTGCAGAATGTTATATTGCTGAAGAAGCTATAAATATTGTTCGGAGTACTTGTCAAATATGAAAGCTGTTGGGATCCTATCAATGAGAAATGAGTGTGATGGTCAACACAACATTGAAAAACTACTTTTTGGTTCTCATGTATTTGCAGCTGATGCGAAAGAGTTAGAGCAAGCACATCTTTATATGTTGAAAAATACAACAGAAGTTGCAGCCTTTGTAGAGTAAGTCAGACCCATCATATGTTATTTGAGTCTCATTAAATGTTCTTATTTTTAAAGTATGTGGTCATAACTAATAAGTTCTAACATTCAGGCAACACATGGAAGAATTGAAGGCAGCTAATCGAAATAAAACAAGGAGACAAAAGTGGCTTCAGGATGAGCATAATCGAACATTCATAAATTGGTTGCATGAAAAGGTATATGACTATGTGCTTGGCATCTTCTAGGAGATCATGATTTGTTCATACTTAACTATCATTTATGTTGCTGAATCTCAAAAATGAATGTAGGTTGCGTCTGAGATTAAGGAATCCATAATGTCATTTCTGATACACTGAGGTGGATATCTCTTGGACCCCAACCCCAAGTGATATGATATGATGGATATCTTATAAATGGAGTTCGATTTCACACCCAAAAACAAGATAGTACCAGATGTGTTCAGAATAGTGGTGTCACCTTAACTGCTAAAACAATGCAAGTGTCTAGCCGAAGGACAAGAACCCGATAATTTCAAACATTTTTATGGGGTTCTTCACAATATATGGGAACTTGATTATATTGAATTAAAAGTGGTAGTTTTTAAGTGTCAATGGGTTGAGAGCTCTAGTGGAGTTAAAGAAGATGAAGATGGATGCACATTGGTCGATCTCACCAAAATCGAACATAAGTCAGATTCTTTTATTTTGTCTACTCATGCCCAGCAAGTGTTTAATGTAGAAGATGGGAATGATCTAGCTTGATTGATTGTAGTTTCAAACTCAAGGCACAAGTTTAATGGTTATTCAAATGATGATGAGTTAGGTGATATAGTATTAGAACATTGTGTTATCAGATCAATGCCTGATATACAATCTTTTGATATTATGGATGATTCTCATCTACCTTATGTGCGGAATGATAGTGAGGGTACTTGGATTGCCAATAATTAACATGAAATGGTAATATCTTTGTTAATCGTATATTTGCTTATTTTTACTATTTTATTATATTTATTTTTATAAATTATGATTTTTGTTAAAATAATGATAATTTACTCTTATTGTACAGGTTGCTGACTGTGAATGAAGAACCTACATCAAGCGCAGAAAATGTCAAAAGAAAAAGGGGTCCAACAATTATGTCTAGAGTAGTAAAAGCTGTTGGGAGTTGTATCCTAAAGCCAATCATTTGATGATTGTGCTGATGTAAATTGTATATAAATTGATATATTAATAAAAGTTATTTGGCAGTTTATTCATTACAAGAACATCTTCTTAATACTCCTGAAAGTAATGAAGCCCTTAGGATCTTCCTCACGATAAAGGAGGATTTATCTTAGAAGGTCCTTAAAAGAGTTTGCGACCAAATGATATACTATGATAGGGCCATAGTACTATCAATTATAGGATATTGTATATCACATTTATTGGTTATCCTCTTAACCAAGGAGTGTAGAGACACTGGTATGACATACAGGTGAAAGTGTAGGAGTACATTTCACCAAACGTGACTCATTTTCGGATACTCTGCTGTCAATAGTTAATCCGAGAAGATATAGGTGTAAGTATCCTTCAGACCTGAAGATCACAACTAGTGGCTTACAAGCAACTCATTGTACTTAGGTGCCGGACCACCTGGATTTCTAATCCAGCTACGAAAGGTTACTGGGTGCAGTCAAGTACTTATGGTAGTCAGTTGTAGATCAAGATGGAATTTGACCTATCCCATTAAAAGGAGAAATGCTTGTGTTTCAATTTAGCAAGACCTTGGCCAAGGCACTTCATGTGAAAGTCACATGATCACTAAAGTTGAAATCACTTTATGGATTTTCTATTTAGAGCTGACAGGCTCTTAAGCCATCCTTAGCATTTGTGGTCAAGAGGATGAATTATACGGTAACTATTTCTTAGGGTTCTTGGAGTTTGCTCGGCAACTCTTTGACCTATCCGGACGTCGGGTTCCATTGCTAGATGGGCACATCGATTAGTATAGAAAGTTGTTTCTATGCTACCGGCTTAGGTTCGAACCTAGAGAGTCACACGCATAGAAGTTTCCTAGGATGATCTATTTGCTGATCAACGATTGAGAATCGTATGTGATTTAATTAATCAATTTGATTGATTGAATTATCTCAATTGGGTTAAGTACAATTGAATAAGATTCAATTTGGTTTAAGTCTATTAGAAGGACAAGTCAATTTCAAATATTGATTTGAAATTAGACTTGATTTGAATTTAAATAGATTCAGGACTAGCCAAATTTGATTTGGGCTTGGACCATGATCTATGTGGGTTAAGTCAAATAAATTCAGATCAGAACCCAAACCTCTCGAATATGGATCTCATATGATGAGATGGCTAATATCTCATCTCATGAGATAGAATTTAATGCATGACATTTATTTACCGAACGTCGGATTTATCCCTCGTCTCTTTGGTTTTCTCCGAACGACGGAACTAAACCAAACGCTGCGACTCCTTGGTTTTCTCCAAACATCGGAATTAAACCAAGCGCCGCGCCTTCGGCGTCTCTTCACTTTTGCCAAACAATGGATTCTTACATATCAGAATTAAATGTCAAGGCTAAATCTAGACTATAAATAGAGGGCATTCCCTCACCAAAGAACACAGAACAAAAAAATAGAATAACAATACATGATTTGTCGTGGATTATAATTCTAAATTGTCGTGAATTGTAATTCTAAAATGTTAGAATAGAAAATCCTGGTGATTCTGGTGTTAGTGGAAGCCTGGTGGATCTTGGAAGAAGATTCAAGTGAGGGGATTCAAGATCAGCAAAGCTATTTTTCCGCGAGTTAGCACTCCCAAAAATCTGATCATTCGGGGCTTCGCGTGGACGATACTAGAGGCCAGACGATTGAACGGCTGCAGAGCAATAAGGATTTACCTACTGTTCTAAAGGTAAGTGATTTGATCCCTAGATCTTAAGGTAGGCTTCAAGATAATAGTGTAACTAGTCATCTTGAAGATCAAGATATGATCTTGATGTTTTTATATGCATATTTTAGATCAAACGACCCTGAATATATAGGCAAAGATATGATCTTGATACATATTAGATAGATTAATATATAATCTTTTAATTTCCGCAATGATAATAATTATCAATTTTTAAAAATATGCATGCCTCAGAGACTATTTCTCCCTACAAATGGTATCAAAGCCATGGTTTCGTTAATGATCTAATTTATTGCATGTAAATTAATATTCTCATTAATTATGTAATTATGGCTAAAACTTATCACAAGGCCATATGGTCACAAGTGGATTGAAAATCCAAATTACCCATTCAATGAGGTATTCTGTGACATATTGCCGTGCGATTGTTTTATCGTTGATGCTTTGTTTAAAGAAAATTTAAATTGTGCTTTGGCATCAAAACATAGATTACACACACTCTCAAAAGATATTTTATATTTGATACATATTGATGTTGTATAAAATCATAATATTTGCATGTTTAGTATAAAAACATAGATATGATATATGATGGCATAATGTCTATGTTATAAAATATACAAATATTTATGAGAGTTTTATTTGAATGTCAAATATTAGTTCATATTTTTTTTTTAGATATGATCTAAATATAGGAATTATGAGTAGTAACATTATGCTTGATTGAAATATACGACATGTTAACATGAAATATATTTAATCATTTGGGTTAGCTAAATCGGGTCCATAAAGGGTTAGACTTTAAGGTTTAAATCAACTGGACTAAAAGAGTATTTATTCAAATCTAATTAGATTAGGTTAAGAATGCTCTAAATCAAACAATAGTTGTAGTTGATCAAGTCCTTCTCTTTGATTAAACCAAATGGAAGTAGATTAGGCTCCGTGGTTGAGCATGAATCTATTAGATGGTCAAATCAGAATTGGTTAACCATATGATGTCAAGGTGGGATGGCAAGTTGCTCTAGGATCAACAATCGAATGGTTTTTAATTGGGAGCTACTCGTATTGATGTGTCTTTAACGAGTTAATGGCATATCCCTCCCATCGATCTCTCTCACCTGGTCATTGTGGTGAACCATTTATGATTCAGATCATTTACCTGATTCGGATTGACCCATGCCTGTAAGGATATCAGTATGACTGATTTAGGTGCCACTTAATCTGACTTAATCTTGTTTCATTCTACCAATTTCATAGATTCAGTGGGAGAACTTGATTAGTCAATTTATCTTCATATTATTAAAATCCTCTAAAATTATTAGGTCCTTAAAATGAAATAGTTATATGATAACTAGATCATAGCCTCCCATTAAGGTGGGTGATAATGAGTCCGATGTCTTGATAATCATTGGAGGCACTCCATGCCTGGTGCTTATCAACCATCGGAATTATCATTCATTATATGATAAGTCAGTGTAACTATTAAATAAATAGTCAGGTGAGCCGAGCTTCACTCGGGCTTGGTTATCTATTGATAGGTTACACTGATTATATCATTTAATGGTTGGACCTAACCAGAACTTTCAGTGGAGGTACTTCATGCCTGCTGAATAGGTACATGGGGCAAAACTGAACACTAAGAATTGTTTGGAGAAACAATTGGTTTTGAACCTACTCTTAAATGCATATGGGTTAGCCAAGCTTCACTTGGACCTGTATGTAGTTTATGTAGATCTTAGTGCCACCTAAAGAATTAAGAATAATTCTTCGAATTGGGGTGTAAAGGCTGCCAATTTGAACAAAATAGTGGAAGAATCTTTAGACTAAAGTCCAAGTCTTTAGACTAAATCAATTTATATACTAATAAACTTTAGTTTTTCCTTATGCAGAACATGGCCACTAATTTATCATTAAGGTCCCTATTGGATAGTGACAAATTGAATGGTTCCAATTTTAATAGCTTGTTCAGAAAACTTAAGATCGTCCTTGAGCATGAGAGGATTCTATATATTCTGAATAATCCTGCATCAAAGATACCTGATGCAAACACCTAAAGTTCTGAGAGAGACACTTATCAGAAGTGGCTCAATGACAGAACTAGCGCGTGTTGTATCATGTTAGCAGCAATGAACGATGAATTCAGTGGCTGGTTCGAGAATGCTCAGCCAGAAGAAATCATTCAAGCGTTGAATGAATCTTTCGGCACACCCGACGATGTTGAAAGGCACAAGACTAGTTGTGTTATTTTCAATGCTCGAATGAGAGATGGATCTCCTGTCACTGATCATGTATTGTACATGATCGAGAAGATAGAACTCCTAAGCAAGCTTGGCTTTCCCTTACATGAGCAGTTGGGAAAAGATGCGATCCTGAATTCCTTGCCTCCATCCTTCCAACCTTTCCTTACTCATTTTCGAATGACAAAGCCTGCAGTCAACTACCACAATTTGTTGGGGTTGTTACAGAACTTTGAGAAGGATAACCAGCTCTCTAAGGGTTTGGTTAATGTGGTTGAAGGATCTAAGGTAGGGCGTAAACCCTTTGGGAAAGGGAAGAAGAAAAAGAATAATAAAAGGGTGCAACATGCTAGGACATCTATAAGGGGTCAGATGCAGAAGAAGAAAGTTGATAAAAGTCAAGCTGAATGCTTTCACTGCAAGATGCAAGGGCACTGGAAGAGGAACTGTCCTCTTTACATTGCCACACTTGATCCAAACAGGCCAAAGAAGAAAAAGGAGCAAGATGTTGCTCAACAAGGTATTTATGATAACACCTTGTAATTTTTCTATATATGATAATCAGACCTGGGTATTGGATACCGGGAGTCCTTTTAACATTTGCAATTCATTGCAGGGACTACAGGTCACCAGAAGATTTGAGGACAATGAAAGATTCCTAAATGTCGGCGATGGAAGATTAGTTCCAGTACTGGCATTAGGAGTTCTTGAAATAGTTTTCAATAGAAATGTCATTATACTAAATGATTGTCATTTTTGCCCAACGTTCTTATTGAACGTAATTTCTGTAGGCCTTCTGGCCAAAAATAATTATGAAATTTCAATAAAGGATGTTACTTTGAATATCATTATGAATGGAGTCACTGTAATGACTGGGCATTTATCTAATGGCATTTATATATTATCACAGCCTGTGAATGTAGTGTACCAATCAAGTAAGCGCCCTAGAACAACTGATGTCACAGATATTTATCTTTGGCACCATCGGCTGGGTCATATCAACAAGAACAGATTAAACAGGTTAACTCAGGAGGGCATCCTTCGAGTTGATGATTGTGAATCATTAACTACCTGTGAATCATGTCTTCTTGGTAAAATGACCAAGTCATCTTTTACTGGAAAAGGTGAAAGAGCCAAAGAGCTATTGGGTCTAGTACATACTGATGTATGTGGACCAATGAGCACTTGTGCCAAAGGTGGATACTACTACTTCATTACATTTACAGACGACCTTTCTAGGTTCGGTTATGTCTATCTTATGCGACATAAATCTGAATCGTTTGAAATGTTCAAACTATATCATAAAGAAGTAGAAAAAAAACAGGAAAATGTATTAAGACCCTTCGATCAGATCGAGGAGGCGAATACCTTTCCAATGAATTTGTGACATATTTAAAGGAGAATGGATTCTCTCCCAATGGACTCCTCCTGGAACACAATATAACGGTGTGTCGAAAGAAGGAATCGAACTCTGTTAGACATGGTTCGGTCCATGATGGGTTTTGCAAGCTTGCCAATATCATTTTGGGGATACGCATTAGAATCAGCTTGTCATATTCTTAATAAGGTTCCAAGTAAGTCTGTTTCTAAAACTCCACATGAGATATGGTATGGACATAAACCGGTTATTACCTATCTGAGAGTCTGGGGGTGTCCGGCTTATGTGAAATGTGCAAAATCAGACAAACTTGAACCCAAATCTGACAAATATTTTTTCATCGGCTATCCGAAAGAAACAAAAGGATATTACTTCTACAATACTGAAGAACAAAAGTTGTTCATTAGTAATAGAGCAGTTTTTCTTGAAAAGGAGTTCCTTAGTGAAGGAACAAATAGCTCTAATGTTGAACTTGAGGAAGTTCATCAAGTAGAAGGAACAACACAAACTAGTGAACCCCTAGAATCTGAGTTGATTAGATCAAACTCAAAACCCATTTTAGATGCACCATTAAGGCGATCTGGTAGAGTACCACATCAACCGGACAGATACTTAGGTTTCTTGGTCCAGAACGATGATCCTGTTGAACTCGATGAGAACAACGAGGATCCGATCACCTATATGGATGCTATGCAAAGGACTGACTCTAATAAATGGCTTGATGCCATGAAATCCGAACTTGATTCCATGAAGGACAATAATGTATGGACATTAGTTGACCCACCCGAAGGGATAAAACCCATAGGGTGTAAATGGGTTTTCAAGAGGAAAAGAGGCGCAGACGGAAAGGTAGAGACCTATAAAGCACGTCTGGTTGCCAAGGGGTATCGTCAACGTTATGGTATTGACTATGACGAAATGTTTTCTCCTGTGGCAATGCTGAAATCCATTCGGATTATGCTAGCTATAGCAGCACACTTCGATTATGAGATTTGGCAGATGGATGTTAAAACCGCTTTTCTAAATGGTGATTTAGAAGAACAGGTGTATATGATACAGCCTGAAGGTTTTATATCTGAAGACGAGTCTAAAGTGTGCAGGCTACAGAAGTCTATTTATGGACTTAAGCAAGCATCAAGGAGTTGGAACATACGATTTGATAAAGTGATCAAATCTTATGGCTTTATTAAGAATAAAGAAGAACCTTGCATTTATAAATGGGCTAACGATTCTGTTATTGTATTTCTTGTATTATATGTGGATGATATTCTCTTAATCGGGAATGATATCCCTGCATTACAAGGAATAAAGACATGGTTATCATCACAATTCTCCATGAAAGATCTGGGAGAAGCATCATACATCCTAGGGATGAAGATCTATAGAGATAGATCTAAGAGGATGCTAGGTTTATCCCAATCTACGTACATTGACACAGTGCTAAAGAGGTTTAGCATGGAGAATTTCAAGAAAGGCTATCTTCCGATAGGCCATGGAATTCATCTTTCTAAGAAGGATTGTCCGACAACTCCTAATGAAAGAGAACGTATGAGTCGAATTCCATATGCTTCGGCAGTAGGATCGATTATGTACACCATGACATGTACAAGACCAGATGTGGCATACTCACTAGGAGTAGTGAGTAGATACCAATCTGATCCAGGAGAAAAATACTGGCAAGTTGTTAAGACAATCCTTAAGTATTTGAGAAATACTAAGGACCAGTGGTTAGTCTATGGAGAGTCTGATTTGAAACTTGTTGGATATACTGATTCCAGTTTTCAATCAGATCATGATGATAGCAAAAGTGTATCGGGTTTCGTGTTTATCCTAAATGGTGGAGCTGTTTGCTGGAAAAGTTCCAAGCAACATACAGTGGCAGATTCGGTGTGCGAGGCAGAGTACATCGCTGCATCAGATGCTGCGAAAGAAGCTGTGTGGCTGCGAAAGTTTATCTCCGAGCTTGGAGTGACACCTTCCATAGATGAACCAGTCCTGTTATACAGTGACAGCACTGGTGCCATAGCTCAAGCAAAGGAACCACGAGCACATCAGCGCACCAAGCACATACTGCGTCGGTTTCATCTTATTCGAGAGATAGTAGACCGAGGTGACATAAATCTTCAGAAGATTGATGGAAAGGAAAACCTAGGTGACCCATTTACTAAAGCACTCAGCATCAAGGAGTTTGACAACTATAAGTTGAAGATGGGTATTAGATACTGTAATGAGTGGCTTTAGGCTAAGTGGGAGTTTGTTGGGAATTGTATCCTAAAGCCAATCATTTGATGATTGTGCTGATGTAAATTGTATATAAATTGATATATTAATAAAAGTTATTTGGCAGTTTATTCATTACAAGAACATCTTCTTAATACTCCTAAAAGTAATGAAGCCCTTAGGATCTTTCTCACGATAAAGGAGGATTTATCTTAGAAGGTCCTTAAAAGAGTTCGCGACCAAATGATATACTATGACAAGGCCATAGTACTATCAATTATAGGACGTTGTATATCATATTTGTTGGTTATCCTCTTAACCAAGGAGTGTAGAGACACTGGTATGACATACAGGTGAAAGTGTAGGAGTACATTTCACCGAACGTGACTCATTTTCGGATACTCTGCTGTCAAGAGTTAATCCGAGAAGATATAGGTATAAGTATCCTTCAGACCTGAAGATCACAACCAGTGGCTTACAAGCAACTCATTGTACTTAGGTGCCGGACCACCTGGATTTCTAATCCAGCTACGAAAGGTTACTGGGTGCAGTCAAGTACTTGTGGTAGTCAGTTGTGGATCAAGATGGAATTTGACCTATCCCATTAAAAGAGAAATGCTTGTGTTTCAATTTAGCAAGACCTTGGCCAAGGCACTTCATGTGAAAGTCACATGATCACTAAAGTTGAAATCACTTTATGGATTTGCTATTTAGAGTTGACAGGCTCTTAAGCCATCCTTAGCATTTGTGGTCAAGAGGATGAATTATACGGTAACTGTTTCTTAGGGTTCTTGGAAGTTTGCTCGGCAACTCTTCGACCTATCCGGACGTCGGGTTCCATTGCTAGATGGGCACATCGATTAGTATAGAAAGTTATTTCTATGCTACCGGCTTAGGTTCGAACCTAGAGAGTCACACGCATAGAAGTTTCCTAGGATGATCTATTTGCTGATCAATGATTGAGAATCGTATATGATTTAATTAATCAATTTGATTGATTGAATTATCTCAATTGGGTTAAGTACAATTGAATAAGATTCAATTTGGTTTAAGTCTATTAGAAGGACAAGTCAATTTCAAATATTGATTTGAAATTAGACTTGATTTGAATTTAAATAGATTCAGGACTAGCCAAATTTGATTTGGGCTTGGACCATGATCTATGTGGGTTAAGTCAAATAAATTCAGATCAGAACCCAAACCTCTCGAATATGGATCTCATATGATGAGATGGCTAAAATCTCATCTCATGAGATAGAATTTAATGCATGACATTTATTTACCGAACGTCGGATTTATCCCTCGTCTCTTTGGTTTTCTCCGAACGATGGAACTAAACCAAATGCCATGACTCCTTTGTTTTCTCCGAACATCGGAATTAAACCAAGCGCCGCGCCTTCGGCGTCTCTTCGCTTTTGCCAAACGATGGATTATTAAATGTCAGAATTAAATATCAAGGCTAAATCTAGACTATAAATAGAGGGCATTCCCTCACCAGAGAACACATAACAAAAAATAGAACAACAATACACGATTTGTCGTGGATTGTAATTCTAAATTGTTGTGGATTGTAATTCTAAAATGTTAGAATAGAAAATCCTGGTGATTCTGGTGTTAGCGGAAGCCTGGTGGATCTTGGAGGAAGATTCAAGTGAGGGGATTCAAGATCAGCAAAGCTATTTTTCCGCGAGCTAGCACTTTCGGAAATCTGATCATTCGGGGCTTCGCGTGGACGATACTAGAGGCCGAACGATTGAACGGCTGCAGAGCAATAAGGATTTACCTACTGTTCTTAAGGTAAGTGATTTGATCCCTAGATCTTAAGGCAGGCTTCAAGATAATAGTGTAACTAGTCATCTTGAAGATCAAGATATGATCTTGATGTTTTTATATGCATATTTTAGATCAAACGATCCTGAATATATAGGCAAAGATATGATCTTGATGCATATTAGATAGATTAATATGTAATCTTTTAATTTTCGCAATGATAATAGTTATCAATTTTTAAAAATATGCATGCCTCGGAGACTATTTCTTCCTACAAAAGCTAGGTCTCATAGAGAAGTAAAGGAGGTGACTTACAATAAAAAGGACAATCTTTAGGGGAGGTTAATACAGAAATGCAAAGTTATCTAGGTGTTATAGCCAGAACCACTGTGCCTATTAATTTTAAAAATTGGCATTTAGTTCCTGAAGAACTGAAAAACAAAATTTGGATGCAAATAAAGGTAAGTTTTTTCTTAATTATTTTAATTAAATTTTGATTTTATTAGTATGCTCTTATGTATTTCTATGTTTTGTAGAAAGCTTATAATGTGCCAATTGAAGGACAGAAACATATTCTGTCATCTACTTGTATAAAATGGAGACAATTTAAGTTCAAGTTGAGGACAAAATTCTTGAATCCATTGGAGGATAGGCGACCCTTATTTGATAACCCTCCTAAGAACTATCCATTCATAAAAAAATGATGCTTGGAATGCCTTTGTCAGCAGGTATAGTTCTTCAGAATTTCAGGAATGGAGTAGGTTGCAAAGTGAAAGAGCAAAAAGCAATGAGTATCGACATTGTTCATCTAGGCATGGATTTGTTAATGTGGAAGAAAATATAGTAAGTTTTGAATATTTAGTTCTACATTGTTGAGTAATTATTAGCTAATTTTTTAAGCTTATATTCGTTGTCTATTAATTATAGAAAAAAGAGATGGGCATCGATGAAGACATTGGACAAAGTGTTGTATGGAAAGCTGTTTATTCAAAAGGTGATGGTTCTGATAGTGAAGTCATCCAAGAAGTCATACAGAAGATTGTAAGTAAATCTATTATTGTTCATTTAATAGCTAATTATAGATTCTTTTATAACTTCCTAATGTATGGTTCGTTTTGTCTACATATCAGGATGAATATACAATGAAGGTGAAAGATGGATCAATACAAGAATCGGAACAAAAAGACATACTAGGAATGGCATTGGAAATCCCGAACGCGGTGGTCGAGTAAGGGGTGTTGGAGGTATGGTTACCCCTAAAATCTTTTTCAATCTTCCGAGAAGAACGAAAACAAGCAAAATCTTAGAACAATTGTTAGAAGAACAAAAAATACTGAATCAACAACAAAGAGAAGATGCTGAGAAAGAAAATCATTACTTGATCAACTACATAAACTTCATGAAGAAAATAGAAGTTGAGAGAAATTCCAAAAATTGCTGCAAGTGCTCATCAATATGTTTCAAAGAAAGGTAGCTGCTGCTCAGTTAAAAAATCGCATCCAAATAAAATTATTGCTAATTTTGATACACAAAATGATGCAAGTATAAAATTAGTGACCATTGGACAAAGAAACATGCAAAAGGTATGTTAATATTTACTTATATTTGTAGCATTTTATTTAAATTCATAGTACTTATATTTTCTAATGTTATTGCTTTGAAGGGAAAACCATGCAAATTGGCAATAGAATCTATTGATAATATAATTGGATATGGTACAGTGATTGAGAATGTAGCACCAAACTCTGCTGTACATGGAGTTCCTTTGGGTATTCATAATTATCGTGTATCTATTGATGCTTGTTTTGACGATGATGCTCTCCTTCCAATAACAATTGGTGATGATCCTGTGAAAGTTAAAGATTTTGTTGGTTCTCACATTGCATGGCCTCAATCATTAGTTATTGATGATCCAGTCAAGGTATCTGAAACTTCTTAACTTATCTATAAATTTGTGATTAATTTATATTGATAATCTATTTTCTATATAGCATTTGTGAATTGAATTTCATTATTATTAACAGGCTAAGATTGTCTGGCCACAAAAGTTACAGATAAAAAGCAAAGAAAAGGGTCCATGGAGTTTGTCATATTTAAAGAATCATATTGCAAAAAGTTTGGAGATACAAATACAATAACTATGGTATTGGATGTTGGTGTCTTTGATCATGAACGAATCTGTTATATTATTTGGAAAGATATCAATAACTTTTGCTCAATAAAGGAGATTAGTTGTAGTTGTATTGTACTATATATGAAGTAATAATATTTTTATATTTTTTGTGTTTCATATGCAATCACTAGATGTTACAAGTTTCTAATAATAAATGTGGGATTGAATAATTTGATTTGTGTAGCTATTTGTACAACCAACTCAAGAAATCAAAACTACTCAACATGTATGGCTTCGTAGACCCTGCACAGATCTCTATACACTCTGGATCGGCTGGAGTACGATCAGATTTTATTGCTAAAAGATTAGAGCATTGTAATATGGATCAATTGTTTCTAGCTCCTTATAACTCTGGGTAAGTGGTTTTTAATGAAAATTGATACTTTTGATATTATGTTAATTATTGTTATTATGTTTATGAAGGAATCACTGGTCCTTGGTGGTTATTGACCCTTATGGGGACAAAGTGTATTTTTGTGATTCTATTGGACGTTCAATTGGAAAAGAATTGAAAGGTGTTATTAATACGTAAGTATTTATTTCTTTTTAATTTTATAGTAATTTATCTTGGTTATATCATTTGAGTCTCACACTATTATTATACTTTGCTATATCAGTGCACTCAAAATATACAATGCTAAAGCTGAACGAGTTGCAAGAAAAACACTTACTTGGAGTCAGTTAAGGTATATTGACTTGTACATTCTTTTTTATAATCTATAAAATTAGATCTTATTTGTTTAGGTCTTATAAAAACTTTTAAATTCATCTTTCAAGTGTCCTAAGCAACCATCAGGTGTTGAATGTGGCTATTATGTCATCATATATATGAAGAAGATCATTGAGAATTATATCATTTCAACTAATGAAAATGTACGTTATTATTGCATACATGATTCATATATATAAGTAGTACTTTTATGGTTTTAGATTTTTATGTTATGTGTCATTTAGTGCTCTTTTCTGAGTAACTTATGTGTATATATGCAGTTTGCGAAAACTTATAAACAAGAAGAGATCGACATTATGCATGGAGAATGGGTCGAGTACTTGCAAAGTTTTATTTGAAGAAAATTAGCACTAAATGTATTTGATATTGAAAATGTATTCAAGAAAATTGGATATTTTAATTCAATGTATTTGGGATTTTTTGGAATATGTTTGTATGATGATAGTATTGGATATTTCAATTCAATATTTTTAGAATTTTTCTGGAATTGAAAGTATATGTTTGTATGATAGGATTGGATATTATACTACGTTTTCAATATCAAAACGTAGTCTAAATGTACATAATAGACTACATTTTCTGATGAAAATGTAGTATAAATGTATTTAAAGACTTCATTTTTTTGCCGTTTAACTACAGTTTCTGATAAAAGCCATAGTCTAAATATATTTAAAAACTACGATTTTTTGACCTTTAACTATAATTTTTGATAAAAATGTAGTCTAAATGTATATAAAGATGACGTTTTTTTTTTACTTTTAACTATAATTTCTGATAAAAATTTAGTCTAAATGTATTTAAAGACTACGTTTTTTTTTTTACTTTTAACTACGTCTAAAAATGTAGTCTAAACCAGGGACTTTTAACTACGCTCAAATATTTAAGACTACACTAAAAAGACTACATTTTTAAAAATACTTTTAACCGTAGTCTATATATAAAGACTATGTTTTTTAGACGTAGTCTAATTAAATTTCTGTAGTAGTGCTGCCTCCCTTGATTCAATCCCCTGATTGAATCAATAAGAAAATGTAATAAGGTTATGGTTAGAACAGTTATAAAGCTCTACAAATGAGAAAAAATGCAATGTAATCAAAGTAGAAATAGAAGAGCCTGATTAGAAGATTTCTAATGTTGGGCTTTTCTTCTTTTCTTCTTTTTCTCAAAAATGATCTTCCTCAAGATGAGCTTGAAACTTTGGAAGATTCGTTGATGTAAAGTCTTTGGAAGAACTAGGGCTCTCTTCTTTTCCTTTCGATTTGATAGAAATCCTTCAAGATTTGCTTTTGAACACTTGGGATTTCCTTAAGCTCTATTTCGCATAATAGGGTTTTTCAAATTTTAACTCTTTTTCTTTTTCTTTTCTCTCTTCTATATCTCTCTTTGAAACAGTCCCTAGGCCTTTTACTTATAATCTCCTCTAAATCCTCTTTTTAGAAGAAAACTAGCCGTTGAAAATGATTGAGGATGAGTTTAGTACGGAAGAGGAAAGAGTCGTTGAAGTCCATTGAAGAAATATCAGAATTTGGAGTCATCTCTAATAGTTCTGAAGTATGCTCCTGACAGGTTAGAGTCGGCTCGAGCAGACCTGGAGTTGGCTCAAGCAGACCTGGAGTCGGCTCGAATGTGGGATGTGTGAAAATAAAGTTCTGCACATTGAGGACTTAGCTCATGCTTATTGAGAGGTCAACACCTTTTTGTGCGGGAGTTAGCTCGAGTAACTATGAGAGCCGGCTCAAATAGAACCCCCAAAAATACATTCTTTATATAATCGGTGGAGTCGGCTCGAGACTTTGCAGGAATCGGCTCCAGCTCAACGTTGAAATGAGGACTTTCTGTCTTTCTAATAGAGTCAGCTCCGGACTCTACAGAAGTCAACTCGACCATGTGCTGAAAGTATTAAACAGTGCCGTTACTCTCGGAAGTCGGCTCCTAGACTTCAGAAGTCAGCTCTAAATGCTGAAACTTGACACTTAACACTATTCATAGGGCCAAACACAATTTATGTTGAATTTTGATTGATTAATTATTTAAATACTTAAAATACACTACTACAAAAAGTAAATAGACTATACTAGGTTTTAGAAAAAAGACTAGAAAAAAGACTACGTTTTTAGTTAAAAATGTAGTCTAATATTTTAGAATACATTTTCATAATTTTTTAAAATTAAAAGACTACATTTATAATTAAAAACTTAGTCTTATATTATCTTATAATATAAAAGATTATATTTTTAATTAAGACATAGTCTAGTATAAAACTAAAAATTTATCTATTTTCCTTTCTAAATATAAAAAGATTATATTTTTAATTAAGACGTAGTCTAATATAAAACTAAAATTTATCTATTTTTTCTCTCCTAATTCACTTCTTCCTTTTTTTTTTTCTAAAAAAAATTTCTTAATACCCAAACTCATATTTCATTCCACGATTTCACCTAGGATTCCCCCTTCATGGTTTCCCTTTGATGCTCAATCTTCTTTGCAATATACTTCACGATTTCACATCGTCAATCAGTTGACCAAATTCAAATTTGATAGGGTTTCTTCTTTTTTTTCTCATTCTTGATTCTATATCCTAGGTTTTAGGTTTGAGGGAAAAAAAGAGGAGGGGAGAAGGGCAGTCGAGCAGAGAAGATTGTGGCTTGATGAAGATTGCGTCACCTAGGGTTTCCATCGAAACGTAGGCTGCTATTGGTGCAGCCCCCGGCGCTGCTCAGCCCGGAGGCGGCAGTGGACCGCTGGTTCTTGAAACAGGTCTTCGATAATGTCCACAGCAGTATCTCGCTCGATCCGGTACGGACTGTGTCCCTGCTCCCTTATGTTTTCGTAGATCTCTTGATCACTGTGTTGCAGGATAAGTGGTTCTTGATTCTGACTTCCTCTACAAGGTTCTCGAGTTCTTCTCCAGGCTGTCGTCCGACTACCTTGCCTGCCATATCTTTTCTCCGTTCCTTCTTCTCCCGCTCTGCCAAACCAAGATCCTGATCTCCCCTATTTCTCTCTTCTCTCATCTATGCCATGACCTCCTTGTCGGCTTTATCCTCTCTCTCTTCGTTGCGTCCAGGTCGATGGAAACACGACCACTCCCCTGCTCTATCTCTTCTCCCGACGATGTCGTCGTCTTCTTCCTCCACCGCCGGAGAGTCTCAGACCTCCCTCCTCTCCCTCTCTTCCATCGACAACCTCCTCCACTTCCCTTCTTTCTTTTCCACCGCCGACCTCCCCAGCTTCGTCTTTCTCTTTGGGCACCGAACTTCGCCACCACCCACCACGACTTCTTGTTTCTCCAAACATCACCGTGGCCGAACGCCACCAGCACCACCGGCCTTTTTCCCTTCCTCCCTTCCCTCTCTTCGACCGACGTCCTTCCTCTTCCTCCGCTACTCACCTTCACCGTCGACTTCTGCTCTCAGCCCGCCGTCCTACCCCGAGTTTTCTTTTTGCTCACCCTTCGAGGCACCAAATTAAGAGCTTGCATCTAACTTTCTTTAGGCAAAGAAATGGGTGGTGGGATCGTTCATTCTTTGATCCCTTTTCCTGAAGGGCCTCATCTTGGTCTCTAGTAGAGTGACTCTAGTAACGATTGTCTTATCTAAAGCACCAAAAATGATTGCTCATTCGAGCAAGCCAGACATTGCCCCTTGTTGACATACTTTAATATGTAAATAAAAAATAAAAACATATCTTTAACATATTTGACGTATAATTTATCTACAGGAAATTAAAGAGTTTCAAGGCTCTAATATGAGCTCTATAGATGTCTTTTACAACCATATAACTTACAGAAAGATGTTCCAAAATTACTTATTTTTGCACCACTATATCTTGAATGTAATTATGCTTAATGTTTGTGTTTGATTTTTTTCTTGATACTTGAGATTCTTCACATAGACAGGTATTATCTAACTATCACAATGAATTGCCACGGGTCTGAAGCATAAGCGATGATTCCAAGAGTTTGAAGGAATCCTCTTACCTCCTGAACAAACTATGAACTCTACCTCCATTGTGAAAGGGCTATGCGTGATTGCTTTTTGCTGCTCCAAGCATGGTGCCATTACTAAGCAAAAGGGCATATCTTAATAGTGATTTACACTATTGGGTCAGTACCTCAAACATCGTCATTGTTACCAACAAAGGCAAATTAGAACCTTGCTTACATAACATGTAGTTTGTTGTTCTATTGAAGTATCATGAGATCCTCTTTACTGCTTGTCAATAAGCTTGTTCTAGATTTACTTGAAAGCAGCTAACTAGTCTGACTGCATAACCCATGTCAGAACACGTACACATCATTATGTATAAGTCCACCAACCACATTGGCATATGCACTACAAGAAAATATTGAAATAACGATGCAAATTTAGCAATGCATCATTGCGTCGCTAAATTGCGACCACTTTATGATGCCTCCATGACAACAAAATATTGCGACGCAATTAGCGACACATTAGCGACTCAATAAACCAGAAAATCAAAAAAAAAATTAATTTTTTATTTAGCGATGCAAATAATGCGTCACAATATTTTTAAATTAATTTTTTATAAAATATAAATATGAAAAAAAAAATATTGCGATGCAACTTAGTGCATCGCAATATTTTTAAAATAATTAAATATGTTAAATAGCAACGCATTAGCGACGCAATAAACCAAAAATTAAAAAAATTATTTTTAATTTAGCAACGCACCAATTGCGTCGCAAATAATTTAAATAAAATTAATTTTTATAAAATATAAATATGAGAAAAAAATATTGCGACGTAACTCAGTGCGTCGCAATGTTTTTAAAATAATTAAATATATTAAATAGCGACGCATTAGCGACGTAATAAACTAGAAAATTAGAAAAATTATTTTTAATTTAGCGATGCACTAACTGCATTGCAATTATTTAAATAAAATTAATTTTTATAAAGTATAAATATGAGAAAAAATAATTGCGATGCAACACAGTGCGTCGCAATGTTTTTAAAAAATTTAATTATTAAATAGCGACGCATTAGCGACGCAATAAACCAAAAAATTAGAAAAAATATTTTTAATTTAGCGATACAATAATTGCATCATAATTATTTTAAATAAAATAAATTTTATAAAATATAATTATGATAATAAAAAATTGCGATGCATACAGTGCATCGCAATATTTTTAAAAAAATTAATTATGTTAAATAGCGACGCATTAGCGACGCTATAAATCAAAAAATTAAGAAAATTATGTTTTATTTAGCGACGCACTTGTTGTGTCGCAATTATTTTAAATAAAATTAATTTTTATATAATATAATTATCATATTAAAAAATTACGACGTAACCCTTTGCGTCACAATGTTTTTAAAAAAATTAATTATGTTAAATAGTGATCGGTCCGAGATCGGTCGTGGCCGATCGGAATCAGGCTTGGATCGATCACAACCGTTGGATCATCGCCGATCAGATCGATCGCCACGGTCCGAGATCGGTCGTGGTCGATCGGGATCAGGGCTGGGATCAATGGCAACCGTCGAATTGATGACAATCGATCCGATCGCCACGGTCCGAGATCGATCGTGGACGATCAGGATCAGAGCTTGGATTGATCGCAACCGTCGGATCATCACCGATTGGACTGATCGCCATGGTCAGAGATCGATCGTGGCCGATCGGGATCATGGCTTGGATCGATCGCAACCGTCGGATCATCGATGATCAGACCGATCGCCATGGTCCGAGATCGGTCATGGCCGATCAAGATCAAGGCTTGGATCGATCGCAAACGCGGATCATCGCCGATCAGACGATCGCCACGGTTCGAGATTGGACATGGCGATCAGGATCACGGCTTGGATCGATCGCAACCGTCGAATTATCAGCGATCGAACCAATCGCCACGGTCGAGATCGGTCGTGGCCGATCGAGATCACGGCTTAGATCGATCGCAATCGTCGGATCGTCACCGATCGGACCGATCGCATGGTCCGAGATTGATCGTGGCCGATCGAGATCACAGCTTGGATCGATCACAACCATCGGATTGTCGGCGATCGGACCGATCGCCACGGTTCGAGATCGGTCGTGGCCGATCGGGATCACAGCTTAGATCGATCGCAATCGTCAGATCATCGCCGATCGGACCGATCGCCACGGTCTGAGATCGATCATGGTCGATCGGGATCATAGCTTGGATCGATCGCAATCGTCGGATCATCGATGATCGAACCGATTGCCACGGTCCGAGATCGGTCATGGCCGATCGGGATCATGGCTTCGATCGATCGCAACCGTTGGATCGTCAGCGATCGGACCGATCGCTACGGTCCGAGATCTGTAGTGGCCGATCGGGATCACGGCTTCGATCGATTACAACCGTCGGATTGTCGCCGATCTAGGACTGATTGCAATGGTCCGGGATCGATCGTGGCTGATCGGGATCAGCTTGGATCGATCGCAACCATCAGATCGTCGCCTATCAGATCGATCGCGACGGTCTGAGATCGTTCATCGCCGACCGGGATTGATCAGGGCTTGGATCGATCGCAACCATCGGATCGTCGGCGATCGGACCGATCACCACAGTCTGAGATCGTCGTGGCCGATTGGGATCAGGGCTTGGATCGATCGCAATCGTTGGATCGTCGGCGATCGGGCCGATCGCCACGGTCCGAGATCGATCGTGGCCGATCGGGATCATGGCTTGGATCGATCGCAACCGTCGGATCGTCGCCGATCGGACTGATCGCCATGGTCCAAGATCGATCGTGGCCGATCGGGATCATAGCTTGGATTGATCGCAACCATCGGATCATCACCGATCGGTCTGATCGTCGCAGTCCGAGATCGATCGTGGCCGATCAGGTTCAGGGCTGGGATCAATGGCAACCGTCGGATCATCACCGATCGGTCCGATCGCCATGGTCCGAGATCGATCATGGTCATTTGGGATCAGTGCTGGGATCGATGGCAAATGTCGGATCATCGCCGATCGGTCCAATCGCCACGGTCCGAGATCGGTCGTAGACGATCGGATCAGGGCTTGGATCGATCGCAACCATCGAATCATCGCCGATTGGATCGATCGCCACGGTCCGAGATCGATCGTGGTCGATCGGGATCACGGCTTGGATCGATCACAACCGTCGAATCTTCGGTGATCGGACCGATCGCCACGGTCTGAGATCGGTCGTGGCCGATCGGGATCAGGCCTTGGATCGATCGCAACCATCGGATCATCAGCGTTTTTGGACCAATCGCAACGGTTTGGGATCGGTCGTGGCCGATCGGGATCAGGGCTTGGATCAATCGCAACCGTCGGATCGCCGTAGATCGGATCGATCGCCATGGTCCAAGATCGGTCGTGGCCGATTGGGATCAGGGCTTGGATCGATCGTAACCGTTGGATCATCGGCGATCGGATCGATCGTCATGGTCCTAGATCGGTCGGGGCCGATCGGATTAGGGCTTGGATCAATCGCAACCATCGAATCATCACTGATCAGACCAATCGCCATGGTTCGAGATCGGTCGTGGCCGATCGGGATTACGGCTTGGATCAATTGCAACCATCGGATCGTCAGCGATCGGACCAATCACCACGGTCCGAGATCGTCGTGGCCGATCGGGATCAGAGCTTGGATTGATCGCAACCGTTGGATCATCACCGATCGGACCGATCGCCACGATCCAAGATCGGTCGTGACCGATCGGGATCACGGCTTAGATCGATCGCAACCATCGGATCGTCGCCGATCGAATCGATCGCCGTGGTCCGAGATCGGTCCGTAGTCGA
>UESW01002182.1:56920-92006 GCA_900491605.1 Calamus simplicifolius
CATTTGCAGGGGTTGTGGTCTATAAATCTTCATGAGGTCCCTAATAGAAGCACGAGAATATAGGATCTCCTTCATAATCCAGTGTTGAAGGTGTGACCTGGAATAAGAGGAATAGTGAGGATACAATGATAGAGCTCCTCACCAAAGAAATTGGACACCAAGGAGTGATACCAAGTAGAGTGGTCTCGAGTAATTAAATCTATGACAATCATTCCATTAGGAATGTCTGTGCTAACAAAGGTAGGCCACCAGGATAGGAGGAGGTCTACAATTCATGTATCCTAAATAACATCAACTGAGGATCTCTCACCAATCATCCATGAGATATTGTCCCTTACGGCTATCATATCTATCCCTCATCTCGCCATGAAGTTCCCCATAAAGTGGGGAATGAAAATAGTTTGGAGAAACCAAGCTATGGCTCGGTACTTCTTTATTGCTGATCTTTAGTCTAGAAGATCCGAGGTTAATGGGTTAGATGCTCGGAAGGACTTTACTGAGCAATGGGGAGAGCTAGCCGAAGAACTCGAAGAGGTACCACTTGACGAGGCTCGATCAAACCAAACCATAATGATCGGATCGCAATTGAAAGGAAAGCCTCGATAAAACTTGATCGAGTTCCTCCGAAGAAACATTGGCATTTTTGCCTGGTCTACTTCAGACGTGCCAGGAATCGGCCCAAATGTCCTTGTCCATCGCCTTAATATGGATGAGACATTTCGGCCAATCAAGAGAAGAAAAGAAGCTTCGCTCTCGAGCGTCAGAAGGCTATCGAGGAAGAAGTTGACAAACTCATCAAAGTTAACTTCATTCGAGGAGTAAATTATCCTGATTGGCTGGCAAATGTTGTTATGGTGAAGAAGTCGAATGACAAATGGAGAATCTATATCGACTTCATGGACCTCAACAAGGCCTGAATGAAGGATAGTTGTTCTCTGCTCCGGATTGATCAGCTTATGGACGCTACCTCAAGCCATCAGATGCTGACCTTTATGGATGCTTATTCGGGTTACAATCAAATTTGGATAATGCCTGAGAACGAAAAAAAGACCACTTTCATCATCGACCAAGGTATTTACTGCATTGAGTCATGCCTTTTTGTCTAAAGAATGCAGGAGCAACCTACCAAAGGATTGTTAACAAGGTTTTCAAGGGAAAGATTGGTCGAATCATGGAGGTGTATATTGACGACATGCTGATTAAGAGCAAGCAGACATCCTGACACATCGATGATCTTACAGAGAGCTTCACAATGCTTAAAAGATATCAGATGAAGCTAAATCCAATCAATTATGCTTTCGAAGTCAACTCTAGGAAGTTCCTAGGCTTTATGGTTTTCTAGCGAGGCATTGAAGAAAATTCCCATAAAATTCAAGCTCTCCAATAGATGGTGCCCCTAAGATCAGTTAAAGATGTGCAACGTCTTACCGGAAGGATAGCAGCCCTCAACCATTTCATTGCTCGATCGGCCAATAATGTTTGCCCTTCTTTAAGGCACTTTGGTCAACTAAAAATTTCTAGTAGACTTCGGACTATCAGAAATCCTTTGAAGATCTCAAAGAATATCTTGGCTCACCATCTCTTCTCGGCAGCTCGAGGCTCAGAGAGACGCTATACCTATATTTGGCGGTCTTAGAGAATGCCATCAGGTCTATGCTGATCAGAGAGGAAAGCAAAATCCAAAAGTTGATTTATTATGTCAGCAAATTACTTCAGGATGCTAAGATAAGGTACACTCGGATTGAAAAGATAGTGTTAGCTTTGATGACATCAGTCTGAAAGTTACGGCCTTACTTCCAAGCACATACTGCGATAGTCTTAACCGACCAACCTATCAAGTCAATCATCCATCATCTGAAAGTATCGAGAAGGATGACCAAATGGGCCATTGAGCTGAGTGAACATGATATCCAATATCAGCCTCGTTCATCTATCAAAGCATAAATTCTAGCATATTTTCTCCTTGAATGTATCATACATGAGGATGGTTCTACACTGAATATTTTTGAACAACCGAGGCCCGAAGCTTTATGGCTGCTTCATTTAGATGGATCCTCAAGCACGAGCATTTTTGGCACCGGCTTAGTCCTCATCAGTCCGAAGGGTGCAACTTTTGAGTTTGGTATCTGTTTCTCCTTTTCAGTCTCTAATAATGAAGTAGAGTATGAAGCTCTACTTGCCAGACTCTAGATCGCCTACAACTTAAACATGAAGAGATTGAATGCATACACCGACTTCCAGCTGGTTGCCCGCCATGTGTGAGGAGAATTTGAAGCTCGGGAATCAAATATGGTTTGGTATCTCTAAAAGGTGTGCGACTTGTCTTCAAATTTTTCTAAGCTTGAAGTTGTTTAGAGTCTCAGAACCAAAAACACACGTGCCGACCTTCTATATCGCCTGGCCACCATGGACTCAATGGACCTTGAGCAAAAATTTTATCTGGAGGTCCTCGGAAAGTCTAGCATTACCAAGGCTGACCAAGTAATGCAGATTGAGGCCAAGCCATCTTGGTTCGACCCAATTATCAGGTACCTTAGAGAAGGATCGCTTTGACTGACAGAAAGGAGTCGAGGAAGTTGAAGATGCAAGCATCTCATTATGTCTTGCTCAACGATCATGTATACAAATGATCCTTCTCCATGTCGTTGCTCAATACCTCAGACCCTTCAAAGCCGATTATGCTCTTCGAAAGATTCATGAAGGCATATGCAGCAACCATCTTGGCTGTTGAGCCTTATGTCACAAAGTGTTGTACCAAGGATACTATTGGCCAACCATATAGAAAGATTTTGATAATCTTGTCCGAGCCTACGACTCATGTCAACGGCATTCAAATATTCAGAGACTCCCTTCTTCTCACCTGACACTAATATTATCTGCTTGGCCCTTCGCTAAGTGGGGGATGGATATCCTTGGTCCTTTTCCTCTTGCTATAGGACAAAGAAAATTTTTGTTCGTAGCGATCGACTACTTTACCAAGTGGGTCGAGGCCGAGGCGATTGCCCAGATAACTGAAGCTTAAGCCAGAGATTTTGTATGAAGATCCATCATTTATCGGTTCGGCCTTCCGCACACCATCATCACTGACAATGGTAGACAATTTGACAATCCCAAATTTTGAGAGTTCTCCGAAGATCATGGCATTAACTATCGACTCACATCGGTCGGACATCCTCAGGCCAATGATCAGGCAGAGGTAACGAATCGAACCATGCTGCAGGGAATCAAAGCTTGGCTCAATAGGGTAGATGGCGGATGGGCAGATAAGCTTCATCATGTTCTATGGGCTTACCGAACCACCCAAAGGGTCTGAACGGGCGAAACTCCATTCAGAATGACCTTCGGCACTAAAGCTATCATTCCCATGGAAATAGGGTTACCTTCACCGCAAGTAGAGAGTTATTCGGATGAGTCAAACGATGAATAGCTCCAAACCAATCTCAACTTGATAGAAGAAGTCAGAGAGAAACTCGGATCCGAATGATAGCCTATCACAAAGAATAGCCCATTATCATTCCTCCCGAGTTAAAGAAAAATCATTCCTTTCTGGTGATCTCATGCTTCGCAAGGCGTCTATCTCCAAACCATTAGAGCAAAAAAAGCTATCACCAAACTGGGAAGGCTCCTATTAAGTTGCAGAGGTCATTAGGCCAGGCACCTACAACCTTCAAGATCTAGATGGAAAGTCTATTCCCCAGACATGGAGTTCAGACAACCTTCGGATGTACTATCAGTAAAGTACACTTATATCGAGCTCATTTTGCTCACTATAACAAAACTTTATGCAATATTGCTGCCCCAATCACTTTTCTTGAAAGTTGTTGATGAAGGATAGGTTTCGCCCAATCAACGACCTATGGGTCCACTTCTTCGAACCTCGGCAGGACCGAGCTATTTCTCCAAACCTTGGCAGTGCCAAGTAAAATATAATCTTTCTTCGTACCTTGGCAGGGCTGAGCTATTTCTCTAAACCTCGACAGGGGCGAGATATTTTTATGAACCTCCGTAGGACCGAGCTATTTCTTTGTACCTTGGTAGTGCCAAGTAAAATATAATGTTTCACCATACCTCAGCAGGGTCGAGCTATTTCTTTGAACCTTGGTAGGATAAAACTATTTCTCCGTACCTTGGCAGTGCTAAGTAAATATAATCTTTCTTCATACCTCGGCAGGGCCGAGTTATTTCTTCGAACCTCGGTAGGACCGAGTTATTTCTCCGTACCTTGGTAGCACCAAGTAAAATATAATCTTTCTTCATACCTCGGTAGGATCGAGCTATTTCTCCAAACCTTAGTAGGACCGAGCTATTTCTTTGTACATTGGCAGTGCTAAGTAAAATATAATCTTTCACCGTACCTCGATAGGACCGAGCTATTTCTTCATACCTTAGCAGCGCCAAGTAAAATATAATCTTTCTGCATAGCTCGGCAGGGTCGAGCTATTTCTTCGAACCTCGGTAGGACCGAGCTATTTCTCGTACCTTGGCAGCGCTAAGTAAAATATAATCTTTCTCCATACCTCAGCAGGGTCGAGCTATTTCTCCGAACCTCAGCAGGACCGAGCTATTACTTTGTACCTTGGCAATGCCAAGTAAAATATAATCTTTCTTCGTACCTCAGTAGGGTTGAGCTATTTCTTTGAACCTCAGCAGGACAAAGCTATTTCTCTATACCTTGACAGTGCTAAGTAAAATATAATCTTTCTCCATACCTTGGCAAGGCCAAGCTATTTCTCTGAACCTCGGTAGGATCAAGATATTTTTTCGTACTTTGGTAGCACCAAGTGAAATAAATCTTTCTCCGTACCTCAGCAGGACCGAGCTATTTCTTCGAACCTCGATAGAACCGAGCTATTTCTTCATACCTTGGCAGTGCCAAGTAAAATATAATCTTCCTCCATACCTCGGCAGGACCAAGCTATTTCTCTAAACCTTGGCAAGATCGAGCTATTTCATCGTACCTTGGCAGTGCCAAGTAAAATATAATCTTTCTTCATATCTCGGTAGGGCCAAGCTATTTCTTTGAACCTTGATAGGACCGAGCTATTTCTTCACACCCTGACGAAGCAAGGAAAAATCCTCTTTATTCCTCAACTTGACTGAGCGATCCACTGCAGTTTCAGCAAATTGAGCAAAAATGCTCAAGAAATTTTGGCATGACCGAACCTCAATTAAGCATTAGCAAAGCTGCCTAAGTCTTTTGTAATCTGGGATGAGTCAAGTGCTCCATCCCCGACGGTTTAACATGGTCCAGTGAGCATCAACGGGACTAAACTAATCATCAAAATAGTTAGCGAAGGCCAAGCCCCTGAACACTCTTAGCACTACAAGACTCTCGTTCAGTCGGGTGCGATTATTTGAAACTCAAAAAAATAAGTGTTTGCTATTCTCGACGGAGGAGTGCCCTATTAGGTGTTCCTATATCTCGACAGGCCTAAGCCTTTGTTCTGCACCCCGTTCGAGTTGCAAAGGCTAATGTGCCTATGCAAGATTTATATTTTGGAATAAAATAAAGGCATTGGTCTAATGAAATTATGAACACTTAGCAGAAAAGAAATAAATAACAAAAGAAAACAAGTGATCAAAAGCTCTTTTATTTTGAAATAATTCGTTACAAAAAGTTATAGTCCATTACAGGATATTACAAGTACGTTACAGCACAGAAAATATAGAAAAATGCTTGAACAAACAGGTTCAACTACCGACATCGCTTCAACAAGACTTCTACTTCGGAAATCAAAAAAGAGAACTCTATCAAATTATGATCTCCATGGCATCGGGCAAAGGTATGAGAAGAAGAAGCCACCCAATGGCACTTACCTTCAGCTTTTCATCCCCTTGGAAGCCACTTGATGGATCTTCAGATGGGTCAATGGCTACCATGGTTGACGAAAAATTTGTAAAAGCTAAGGCCCATTAGAAATCGCATTTCTAGTGGTCTCTGTGGCTCCACAACAGACGGATAGAGTCAGGTAGAAAGTATCCGTATGCACTTCCCGTATGACCTCTACACATCCTCCCTTGCGCTTCACGTTTGGCCTCCATAACTACTCCCTTAAGAGCGACTTGCTTTTTAGCAACTTTTTCATTCAAACTATCGGGATCAAGCCAAACCTCAAAGAAAAGACTGATCCCTCAGCCTTTGACCTCAGCATGAGCTAGGAGCCCTCGTAAATTTTTCTTTCTATACCCAGCAGAAAGGGATTGTCTGTATGCACTCGCTACCTCTCGCTCTCCCCCTTTTATAGCCTTTAGGTAGAGGCGGAAGAGATAGTCTCCATTAATGAGGAGGAGATTTCAAGATTCAAAGCACTCCAATCACCATAACTCGATATCGCTAAATGGCCACGTGTCGCCCATCAACTCTCCCTCCCGGGTGGATCTTAAAAAGTTGTTGGGAATTATGTCCTAAAGCCCATCAACTAACATATAGATGATTGTACAAATTATAAATATATATGAATTATTAATTAATAAATATTTATTTGGTGGTTCATCACATTGCATCTTTCTAAAATAAATTCTTTTGTAATGGAGTCCTTAGAACTATAATCGATTCAATAAAGAGAGGGTTTATTGAGTGGTTCTTCAAATAGTCACAACCAAATGATACATAATTATAGGACAACTATGTGTCAAGTAAAGGTCATTGTATGTCATATGGGTTGATTATCCTCTTTACCAAGGAGTGTGGTGATACTGGTATGATATGCAGGTGAGGTATATGATATCTCACTGAATGTGATCAATCTGTAGAACACTCTTCTGCCTAGAAGTATTCGTGAAGGGATATGGATATAAGTATCCCTCTGACCTGAGATCACCATGGTAGCTTGCAAGCAACCTACTGTACTTTGGTGCTGGATTACCTGGATTTTTAATCCAGTGACAGAAGGTTTCTAGGTGTAGTAAAGTACTTGTGGAGTAGTGAGTGGATCAAGATGGGATTGACCCCTCCAAACAGTTTGGAGTAAGTGTCTCATTGTGTTTCAATTTAGCAAAACCTTAACCAGGATAGTCCTTGTAAGAAGGCACAAGACTTGTGAAGATTGAGACACTTTATGGATGAGCTAATTAAGGGTTGGTAGTTAAAACTTAAGTCATCTTGAGCATTGAGTGTTAAAGGGATGAATTATATGGTAACCATATGCCAATGATTCTTGATTATTGCTCTGCAACCTTCGGCCTATCCGAACATCGAGTGTCATTGCTAGATGACGACTTCGATTAGTATTGAAAGTGTTCCAATGCTACCGGCTTAGTATTCAAACCTTTGGAGTCACATACCATAGGGGATTCTACCTGACTGGATGATTGAGAAACTAAATGTTAGCTAATTAATTGGAGGATTGAATTGGCAATATGATTGTTGGCTAGATCAATTTGATTGAGCTATGAATACTGGGTCAAATCAAATAGGATTTGGTTTGGGCTCAAATTTAGGTAAGCCTAATGTTAACATCCTTACTGTTTAAATTCAAATTATGAATTTAAATTTCAAACTATTTTAATTTTAAGTTTAAAGTTTGAATTTTGAATTCAAAATTTTAAGTTTGAATTTAAGATGGATGTTAATACCTCTCCCTAATTACCCCTCATTCCTTATCTTTTAACTTTTTTTGGTTTTTAACTGAAAAACAAGATGAAGGGTTTCTTTCTTAACTTCCAATCCTTTTTAGTTTTTGACTGAAAAGAAGATGAAGGGTTGAAAAAGGAAAAGACAAAGATAGGGAGATGAGAAGTTTTTAGGGTGAAAGGGATTATGACTATAAAGCTAGGGGTAAAAGGTTTCCTCCACATCTTTTTTAGACAAGTCCAAGAGCATCTCCGTGTTAAAAAGAAGAAATCTCATCGTCGAAGCCTTGGAGAGGAGCTACCACTCTAAATTGGTAAGGACCAGAACCCCGATGTGGATCACCTGTAGGGGCCATACATAGGGCTGCAATCGAGCTGAACCGAGCCGAGTTTTTCTGGGATCACCTGTAGGGGCCATACATAGGGCTGCAATCGAGCTGAACCGAGCCAAGCTTTTCCATGCTCAAGCCCAGCTCGTTAACAAATACTCGAGCTCGAGCTCGAGCTCGTTTAAATTTGAAAAATCATGTTCAAGCTTGGCTCAAACTCGATTACAAAAAGCTTAGGCTCGACTCGAGCTTGCTCATTTGGTATGATTAGAAAGCTCGACAAGCTCGACTCAGAAAAAGCTCATTTTAAGCTCAAACTTGAATTGAGCTCGTTTCAAGCTCAACTCAAATTAAGCTTGTTTAAAGCTCAGGTTAAGAATTAAAAAAAAAAAGCTCGATTCTTAAACCCAAAAAGTTGTCAGAAAAGATGAAAAGATAGAGAAGATGAAAGGACATCTTGTTCATGAGCTCCTAATCGAGCCAGCTCATGAGCTTCTAATTGAGCCATCTCATGAGCTCTTAATCGAGCTATCTCGTGAGCTCCTAATCGAATCTGCTCCCGTGCTCAAGCTCGGCTCATTTATCAAACGAGCTCTAAAATGAAGCTCAAGCTCGACTCGTTTACATGATGAGCTGAACACGAACGAGCTTTTATCGAGCCGAGCCTCGAGTAGCTCATGAATGGCTCGGCTCAATTCCAGCCCTAGCCATACACCTTTGTGTGGCTTGCAGAAGTTATACCTACAATTGCCTTTTATTGCTGTAAGAGTCATTAAGCATCCAAAGGTAAAATACTCAATAGTTACTAATAACTTAGATATGTTCTAAGACACTAGGTCACAAACATAGATATGATCTATGTTATTTATATTTACATAGATTTGATCTATATACATTTCTTTTATATATAATTTTTATATATTGATCCTGTTGTAGGCTAATATTGGATTAGATCCAATATCTTATTGCTTTCATTGCTTATTTATTTTTGATAATTTTAAAATGCATACCTATTGCCTACAAATAGATTGACTAACAAAAGCTTCTTCTCGCATGATAAAATAAATGCTTACAACGCTCATGGATTAACCACGTGTCATCATCTTGATAAGCCCTATAAGCCATGTGAGGAGTTTTCACCCGCACCATGAGAGACAATAAATGATTCTCCTCGACCTTCATTACGCTTTAAGTGCAGAGCGAGTAGCTTAACCATTACTTGACGTATATGGAAGATAAACCCGCATCAAAAAGAAAAATGCATTAATGACAAGGCCAAGATCATAAAAATCAAATGATGAAGCTCGAAAAAACTAAGTTATTAAGCCTCGACAAGGCCGAGTGATTTAGCTCAGAAAAAACCAATCTATTAACAAGCCTCAGCAAGGTTGAGTGATATCCTCCATCTCTGCGAGGCCAGATGGCCTACCTCGGCAAGCCCAAGCAATTTCTCCTACCTCAGGCAAAACCAAGCCAATTCTCCACCTTCGAAAAAACTAAACTATCAATTTGCTTAAGTCAGATTGCTAAGGACTTCCTAAACTCCGATACGGCCGATCTACCCACTGTACATAGTAAAAACTATGGAATATACAACATTTCAAATAGTAGATGCTGGAAAAAACGAAATTTCATTCATAAGGATTAATGGTACAAAGCGTATAATAAGTTTTTCAAGTTACAAAAAGGAGAATTCTGGAAAATTGAATCCCTAAGACCCAGCTTCATCTCCGAAGGCGATTCGACAACACTCGGAGTGTGCTGACCTGGCTAATCTCTCGGCTGATTCATTCTTGCAATAGCCGGTGGGACATCGGCCTCTTCGTGGTTTGGCCCCAAAGCCATACCCTCATCGACAATTGACTGAGAGGCTTCAGCCTCCCCAATGACGAATTATGAAACCTCGGCTCCTTGGGCAGACTATAGAAGATCCTCGATCGGATCTCCTTTTGAGACAACCATGAAGTCGATATCAGGAGCATTTTCATCGCTAGCATCAACAGACGAGGGGGTCACCACCAAGGATTTGGCTGCCAATGATGGAAAACAATACCTCTCATCCTCTAAGAACGAGAGATTGATGTCCGTATACTCTTGGATCACTCTTGCCCGTACATCATCTGCCCCAATTTGATATGCCTCCTTCAAGAACTGAAGTTGCCCTTTGATGAACTCGTCCGAGCTTTTGTACTTCTCAACCGCCAAAGCTATCTGGTTATCAACTTTAGCTACCTAGTGCTCGAGCTCAAAGCACTTATTTTGGCTCAAGGCTAAATCCTCAGTTAGGACTTTTACTTTATCCATCGCCTCAACCTTAGCTTTTTTCAGCTGAGAAAATGAAATAACGAACAAAATAAATAGTCGAGTTGACTTCAGTTAAAAGGAAGAAATGAGCCAACGCACAGGAGTAGAAGAAAAGTTCACCTCTTTAGCATGCTGAGTAGCTTTGGCTTCCGCTCTTTTGGCCCTTTTTCGATACTTTTCTCTTTCTTTTTTATACCTATTCATATCCTTCCAAGAGTATTCACGACTTGCTCGATCTTTGCTGGCATCAAGTCGCGTTTGGTGTAATTTGATCATAAAGTTGGCGACTTGCCTCTAATAAGATGCGAACCAACTCTCAAACTGGCATCTCTCTTTAGTTATCTTGCCATTTAAGGAATCAATCTCCTTTAGGGCCTCGACTCGAAACTTTGATAACTCCGATCGAGCTTCATCGGCTGATTTTTGGGCCTCTTCAAGATCAGCAGCCTCAGCCCAGAGTCTTGATGCCTCTGATTGGGCTTCCTCAACTGATCTTCGGGCTTCTTCAAGTTCATCTCGTATCTTTATTAATTCTTCTGAATGCTAAATGACTGAGCCTACTTCATTACGAAGCGCCTCAGCTTCACACTGAGTTTGCCTGTAGCACTCATTGGTGGAAATTAAGCGCCTATAAAGCACCCGTTGGAGGAGGGTCACCTACAATAGAATAAAATAGTTGAGCTTAAGGAGCTATGCAAAATATTCAAGAAGACAAAGTAAGGAGGAAAGCTCACCCGAATGCGAGAAGAATTCATGTCTCTCAGGATGTATTGGCTGGGGATATACGCGTATTCATCTAAGTTAAAGGGCATTTTGAATCCTTCAATCTTAATGGTGACCTTCCAGCATTCGTCCTCCCTCTCTTCAGGAACAATAACATATTCTATTAGGAATGGCAACGGCCCAGAGATGGCCCGGGGCAATCTATACCGGTCCCGTCTCCGTTACAAAAAATGTTCCCATTTCCTGCCCCGTTAAGCAAAAGTTAACGAGGCAGGAACGAGGATACTCAGCTGGGCAAACAGATACCCACTGGGTACTCATTTTCTCGTTTAAATAAAAAAATAAAATTATTTTATTAAATTTATAATTTATTAAAAATTAAAAAAAAAACTTTTAGGATAAGATAGATCAATCGCCAACAACCAATAAGAAAAAAATCAGAAAATGAAGATTTCCAATGTAACAACCGTAAAAAAGAAACATTCAAATTTAAAAAAAAAATAAAAGATATCTTCTTTTAGAAATAAAGGAAAGAAATGAATGTACCAAAGAAAGAAAAAGATATTTGAGGTGTCGATGGGGCATCGATGAGGCAGTGATTGGAGATGATGGAGAGGGTCAGAACTTCATATCGGCTATGTGAAAGAAGGAAGAGCAAGAGTCATTGAGTCAAACATATATATTATTTATCTTTAATTTTTAATTTTTAATATATATATATATTTAAAATTTAAATATATTATAAAGCTAACGGGGATGGGGATGGGTAAACGGGGATGGGGCGAAGAATACAGTTCCTGTGTTGTTTACCCATTTAGATGTTAACGAAAAATCTTCGTTACCCGTTAAGCCATTTAAACCAGGAATTTTCTGACCTATTAAAAATGGTACCAATCGGATAAATAAAAAAATGGAAAAAATTGCCATCCCTATGTTTTTTCGCATAAAAAAGGTTTAAAAAATTATTGATCTAGGATCATAATTCTTCGATGGAACAACCCGAGGGATCGAGGAGAGGGCTAAGACAACCTATTCCCCCCTCATCACCTGCTGATGTTTCCAAAGGTCCTGGTTCATCCATCCTCACTAAAGGGACTCCTTCTTTGCTCGACGGATCCCTCCTTTCCTTCTCTCTTCGACGAGGAGGAGATTCCACCGTAGGTAGGACAACGCTCGTCGCAAGAGCAGCTGCACGATCATTAAAAAATGATTCCCTCAACCTTTGCTGACTCTTGAAACCATCTCCTTCAAGGTAATGCACATCGATGACCACATGGTAATAAAACTCTGTCACCTAGAATTTATCATCCACTGGTTCAGGCGGATGACCAAGTCTCAGCTCTTTTTGAGCCACCACCTCCTCAGCTCCGTTCCCTAGCGCTTGTTCCCTGGATTCCTGTTCCAAGATAGGGGCTAAGTTTGGCTCCTCCCCAATACCTTTCCTTGAAGGGCTCAAAGATCGGAACCTAATTAGCTCCTGTGAATGGCTCGACAGAGCCAGTTGGAGCTTGGAAGGGGATGAAGAAGATGGCTTCCGCTCAAGCCTGGTTCTCTTCCCTTTCGCAGGGATCAATGGAGCGGTATGGCAATGCTTCACATCCTTCCCTTTGCTTGGACCACCATAATCGGCCTCAAGCATTTCTCTCATCTAAGCCACGAGCTCGGACCTAATTACTGCATCATATGGACCATTTGATGATTGGTTGCACATGACAAGCATGTGAACATATAGGGAAAGTGATGCAGAACTTACCTTGAGGATTGATTATGCTTAGTCCAGTATTGTGGAGACTTCTTCAGATAGAAGAGTATCGATTGGAAGTGTCTTACTACCATAAAGAATGTCGAAGTCTTCTTTCTCTTGCTTCGATAATGTTGGAGGCTTGTTTGGATTCATGGAGAAAGGTGCCCATTGACGGAGGAAATCATATGCGGCATCCTATTCAATGAGGAAAAATCAAGACTTCCATCCTTTGATGGAATTCGAAACTTTCAAAATCCTCTTGAAGTTCTTCTGTGGTCCGATGTAAGGCCAAGCTGAATCCTTAGAGGATGTAAGGTTGTAGCAAGCCCAAAACAGAGGAACTATCGTCGTTGCCCCCACCAATGTGCACATGGAGATGAACACGATGATATAATGCCAACTATTTGGTATAACCATGGTAGGGAAAATGCCATAGTAATTCATTATACCTTTCACTATGGGATGAAGAGGAAAACGAAGACCTGCTTTGAAGCTCTCCTCATAGAAAAATGTCCCCATTTTCAATTCATCAAGTACCCTTTGCTTAGGACCAAGGGCTTGCAGTCAGATGTCATTTGTAAACTAGTAATTCCGATGAATGCTCTCTAGGTCCGCCAGAGATATCATCGAGGCAACATTAGCTGGATGCTCCATATCCCCAGGATTAGTAGAAGAGGCACCGGCCATATTGCTCTTTGGATAAAGGTGTTCAATCTATGAAGAATATAAGAAGAAAGCGCAACCGAGGATAGCGCCGCTCAATTTCTTTTAAACTGTCTTGGCGAAGATCCCCATGCATCGCAGAATCTTGATCTGAACGTTATTAAACCCCTAGTCAGCCATGTGTCATTTTGCTTACGGCCAGCAACGGGGAACGAAGGGTCTCTCCTCGTACATCTGGAAGAAATGATAAAACGACAGCTTAGTATTTATGAAGACAATGTGACGTGCCTCCACCAGTTCGAATTTTTCAAATCGAATAAAACCATCTGGAACTCTACTCCCCACGCCCGAACCTACGCTTCGGACTAGGGAGTAGGAGGCATGTGATATAGGATAAAATTATCATTAAATCAATATCTACACGTAGGATAAAAAGATTAGAATCATTTTTGATTTCTATCCATCCCCTAGATATCGCATTTGGAAAGAGACAAACTGCCACAAACAAACTGCCACGCCTCAGCATGATTGAGCCATTTCCATACCTCGGCAACACCGAGCCATTTTCGTACCTTGGCAAGCCAAGGACAGTTAAGAGCCGAGTATAACCCTCCGACCATAATCAACAAAAAATTAAAATCCCTAATTATGCGGTGGGATTTCGATCACATCAGCTTCCAGCACTCCATGAAGGAAATAAAGCCAAATATGACCCATTGCCTGTAAATAGCCAAGTAATCGAATCTTAAAGCTCCAATCAGCTTCCTCAGCCATGGATCCTTGTAACAAACAAGATCTAAATCCCATTGACATTATAACTAACTTTATTCGAATCAGATTCGAATCATATTGATTTCACACTTTCAAACTTCCCAAGAGACGTTCAAGGAGTCAGTGAATAACCTGCGAATATTTAGACAACCTATAAATATCCTATCCTAAAATCTCTTCAGGTACACACACTCTTTTACTGAGAACCCAACAAAGCTCAAGCAGAGTTTTTAACTCTCGAAAAGTCATTGTTGAGTGACTCTTCTCAGGAGCCTCTCATATCTGCTTACTGTAAATTTTCACTAATTTGGACGTCGAAAGATCTTCCGCAAGGGTTACCCCCAATGCTTCTTGTATGAGGACTGTCTTGCAGGCTCACCCAAATAAAGGATCATCATCCTGGATCTGACAAGAATCGCATCCAAATCGAAGAACGAGATTTTACAACAACAGCGATCGCCGGTGAATCAAAGTTTTTCAAGCTTTCTACATACATGCTTTGACTTCCATTTTCAAATCCGTAACATAGAATCGAATCGTGATTCCCACTCCGAAAAGGGTAAAATTCTCACACTTTTCCTGAGAGTTTCGTAGCCAAGTTGGTAAACTTTCACATATAAAAATCCTCCCGAGTCAACGGCAAGAGAAAGTTGATCTCGGCCGCGCTTTTCCCATCATTTCGGTCGCGCTCACAAACTAGTAAATGCGTGCCCACCGTCCAAAGTTCCCCACCACCACTGCCTCGCTTCGCTCCGTTATGCGTCCAATGTTCCAATCTAGAAGGGAGAAGAAAATGAAAAAAAGAAAGAAGGCATCGTGATTACTTAAGAACTAATGTTCTTTTCTCTTACGGTTATTCTTTCTCCTGTATATTTTTTTCTAAAGAAATTCCACTTTGCTTTCTGGAATACTATTTAATGTAAAGGAGATATCATTTAATCCACTTTTGTGCATCAGTAGATCGTAAGTTAGAGAACCTTCTCGTCTTCTAAATTATTTTAGGCCAATTCTTTTTATTTCCTTCTCTTCTCTCCAAATAATTCAACATATAAAATGCCATGATACTCGATATAAAGTAGCACAACGATGTAGCCCATAAGAATCCTTTCGCCTCCCCTATATGACGCAGTGGAGGCCGTTTTCAGAACAATCCGCCCTTCCATGATACCATGACGGGGGATTTGGAGAATGAATTGCATTGGTGATGATTGGATGCGGAAGTTGGTGGGCAGCTGTTTCAGAATTTTAGAATTATAATACGCATTGGTGAGAGTTGTGTGTGGGAGGATAAGAATAAACGGGAGATGGTTATTTTAAATGTAGGAGACCAATGGGTGTAGCTGTCTATTTATTCCGTCCAATTGAAATGCAACAACCCACTCTCCATCTGCTCTTATAATCCTTGCAGGCCTTCCCTTTCTGCACACACAAAATCCCTCTCTCTCTCTCTCTCTCTCTCTCTCTCTCTCTCTCTCTCTCTATGTCTGTGATCAAGTCATGATATGCTTGGAGACAATTATAGAAAGGTTCATGGTAGGTTATGCAGGACTGGAGGCTGACAGAAGAGAGTGAGCACATATGGTGTTTCTTGCTTGGGGGGGAGAGTCATCCACGCTCGAAGCTATCTGTGCTCACTTCTCTGTCTGTCAGCCACCACCAACGACCTGTATTTTTTTTGCAGGTGTTGGTGTTGCTCTTTTCCTAAAGATGTCTTACGTTAGATGTTTGTGTTGGTGTTGCTCTTTTCTTACAGATATCTTAATTACGTTAGATGTATCCTGTGAGCATATTTTCTTTTGGTACTAACCAGTAACTCCAGAAGGCAGGTAGTTGTTCTGTGCACCCTCGTTGTTATTTCCATGGCAGGCAGTTTCTCAAGCAGCTAGCAAGAAGTTGATGCATGGCGTCACAGCATGGGGAAAGGGAAACGCATGTTGCATATGTCAACCAGCATCCGCTACTGGTTGGTTCAATACGTGTTGATTTATTTATTTTATTATTTGGACCCTTAGCTCCACCTTTGGATAGCTAATAACGAGGTTTGACGGCGTATACTGTTGAAAAAGAGAAGTCAGTCTTAACTGTGAGCGACTGCTTTAAGATTCGGACTCGATTTTCTTCTTCCCTGATTTCCTTGTCTGGTTTCGATCCAGTCCGTCCTGGTGATGGCTAGCTCATCCGCCCAGCCTCCAATGGGGCCTAATATCCCGAAGGATGCCGGAAACTCTTGGAGCAATGCCCGTTCAAGCCGTTTCGAGTGGGTTTCCCCATCTCCATCTCCGGTGGTGGTGGCTGAGTTGGAGCGGCTTTTTCCTAATATCATCCAAGTTCCAGTGCAGTCCTTGAAGGAGGAGGTCGGGAGGTGGAAGAATCAAGCGATTCTTGCTCATAGCCTTGCTCGATGGATTCCGCCGGAGGTGCTGGTGCGTGAATTCTATCGTGCCGGTGTGTCAAGGAAAATTGAAGCAGTGGCATTAGCGCACCGGCACTACATGTTCCGGTTTGCTAATGCTCATGCCACGGAGCTTATCCTCGGTAAATCTTGGGTGGTTAATGGCCAACCTATTGCTATGACTCAGTGGCAGCCAAAGTTTGTTCCGTCGAAGAGCTCTCTCCTCCAAGCTCTTCTCTGGGTCCGACTGCTGTTGTTTCCTATTGAATTCTGGTCGGATGATATCCTCTCTTCAATCCTCTCTGTGGCAGGGAAGTTTTAGTTCTCAGATGATTCGACCAAGAATCTAAAACGGGGTGGCTTCACTCGTGTTTGTGTCAGCATCGATCTGAGCAAGCCTCTTCATCCGGGAGCTCAGATCATAGGGTCTGGGTCTCCATTCTTCAGCAATTTGCTTATGAGCACCTGGAGGGAATCTGCTGCTTGTGTGGAACCTTGCACTTCTCGGGGACTACGGATCAGTGCCGGATTCCTCATCTCCCTCTTCGGGCCTTCGGTTCGGGCCTTGGATGGCTACGTTGAGACGGAGGAAGCCACCTTCGGTGCAGCTATCTGACTCCCTGAAGTCCCCTATTCCGGGTAAGGCTGCTACCCCTTCCCCTGTTTTGAAGGACGACTGCAACTCCCTAAGAAGCTGGCTCGTAGGCAGGGTGGTCGGGGGTCAAATGGTCTGCGTGCCTCTCCTCAACTGTGGCTTCTCCGGTTCTCTCTTCTTCTTCTTTGAAGATCGTTCCTGTGAATGGAACTGCGTGCCGGTTTGGTTCCATCGTGCCGGTTGAAGCTGGTGAGTTGCCTCTGTTGTCTGAAACTGAGCCAAAGGTAAGTGTCATGCAAATTCCAGTGGAGTTTGCCTCTTTTGGCCCCGTGATTCCATCTCCTCAATCCGGGAATGTGGTGTGCCGGTCAGTGGTTAGTGTGCCGGCAGGAGTGGAAGGTGGATCTCAAGAACTTGAGACCGGCTCTTTAGTCTCAGTTCCGATGTTGTCTGAGAATTCAGGGACTTTAGTCAGTAACCCTTTTGTATCTGGGGCATGAATAAGTGGACTGCTCGCTCTTAGTCTCGTGGTGTTGGCCTTTCTGGCCCATCGAAGTGGGCTCAGCCTATGGAGACTTTGTCACAGCGGGTTATGTCCAAGGCTTCTAAAGCAAAAGGGAAAGCCCCACTCATAGGGAAAGCTAGTGAGAATGGTTCATTTACTTTCTTGGCATCGCTCGAGTCCCCTAGGTGTTCGGAGGGCCTTGCCGGGCTAAGGCTGCAGAAGGTCCATCGTAGAGACGGTCTAGTCACGGGGTCTGCCTTAAGGTTATCCCAGTCGGTTCAGTTGGGTGGACCGGACCACGAGGTGGCGATCGCCCTTCTCAAGGAAGCCATTCAGAAGGATGGTATAGCCGAGGCTATGGATTCATCCCGAGTGGATGAGTGTAGTGGTCAGGGATCTGAGGGTCCTCTGCTGTTTAATGAACACCCTGATGAGCAGGTGACTGAGGACACTACTGGGGTCCCACTCTCTCAAATCTCTAAACGAAGATTCTTGCTTGGAACATGCGAGGGGCCCTGAAACCCTTCTTTCGGTCCTCTTTTGGTAGGCTTCAGTAGCTTCATGCCTTTGATATCTGTATCTTGATGGAAACTCGTCTATCTGGTGATAGTCTGGCTCGGATTCAGAGACAGATCTCTAGACTGTGGGTTTCTTGTTAGTAATAGTGCCCTAGGCCTATTGTATGGACATGGTATTTTGAATATTTATGAACATTTACTATTATCATAATTTGCATGTTTATTATATAATAATGTCCTTGAATAATATTATGAATTATTCTAAATGTCCCTAATCGGTTATTGTTGTGGGAATAACAATAAATTAAGATTAGTATGAAATTTGATTGATATTCATGGATGAATATGTGTATGAGATACAAATCAAATTTATATGTATTTGTTGAGAACAAATATTGGACAAGACCCGCCTTGAGATTAATACATGGATCAAAGTCATAAGTTAATCTCTAGTAGTTGTGTCATTAAATCCTTAGACCTGAGATTGCCATAGTTCTCAACATGAGGAATATTATGTTTTGACATAATCAAACGTTGTCTTTAACCGGATGATTATAAAGATTATGATTGAACATAATAAGAATCATGTAGTGAGATGTGAGTGATTAAGATGGAATTTGTCCCTCTTATTATAAGAGAGATATCTCTGGGCCCCTCGATGATTGAGACTGAGAAATGCATGGCCATGCTCAAATGAATTGATGGAGATCAATATCATTTGTTTAGTCAGTCTAATTGGGTTTCGAGAAATTAAAGATAGAGAGATATAAGGTTGACTTTATCCATGCCTTATATTCTATCAAGATATCATGTGACAAAAGGATTATGTTAATAGCTACTTTAAGGTTGTCTCGGAACATGAGCTTTTCATTTAACTTGGGTAGTCATAATGTCTTGCTAGAGGCCGCTTATGACTTGTAGGTTCAAAATGTGATTTAGGCCTACTGCCAACGTTAATTGAACCTATAGGGTCGCACACTAAGAACGGACAATAATGGTTACGATTTGTTACTCTCTATATAATTTAAAATGATGAGATTATTTTAAATTACAAATAATAATTAGTTGTCATTTAGATTCGAGTTTAATTTTGAGAAAATTTAAATTCGTAATTTAAATTGTGACAAGTAATTAAATTGTTACATTTTCTTATTGGATAAGGAAATAATCCATAAAGTTTTTTTTGGTTAAAAATATATATTCCTTATTTTGTAAGGAAAGGATTTAAATTGTTATTATTTAAAAGGAGTTTTAAATAAATATCAATTAAAATCTTAGTTAACCAAAATTCCTAGCAGGCTTGTATATATGTTCGATATATACGTTTTAGAGTCTGTGGGGCATTTGAAAGGTAACGTCGATTGGGGCATTTGAAAGGTCACGTCGATTGGGGCATTTAAAAGGTCACGTCGATTGGGGCTTTTGAAGCGTCATATCTTTTGCCTTAAAGATGAAAAAAGAGAGTTGAAAATGGGTTCATTTTTGAAAAATGGAATGGTTGAACTAGCATTCAAAACCATTTTGGTGTCCGTTCGTGTGTGGATACTTGTAGAGGGTGATCGTCTTTCTGAAAGGCAGCACCTTTGAAGATCCGAGAAAACCCAACACAAGAACAGAAGGATTACATACTGATTAAAAGGTAATAACAAAAGGTAATAACAAAAGGTAATATTTTTGTTTATCCTTCTTTCGGTTTTTATGAAACGCATGTGATTCTTGGTGGGTTATAAATTTATTTTTTCCGCTGCAATTTTATTCCAATTAGATTGGGATTTTTCATTCCGTAACCCAACAGTGGTATCAGAGCCTCTTGCGTTTTCATAAAAATCGAAACTGCCATGTTTGATTGTATGTATGAGATGTATATGATCTTGGCATGGTTTGCGTTCTTGTATATATATATGATATTAGTGTTTGCACGAACGACATAGATAATAGGTTTTCTAAGGTGTTAATTGATGAATCTGTTTCCTGTAAGGATTCGTTAATATGATTAAAAATCCGAATGGGATATTGCAATTAAAGTGTTTAATATCTTGATATATGATTTCGGTGATGTCTTAATTAGATTAATACATGAACTGAATTCACATATCAATAAGGATTTATCAATTGCTGTTTATGGTGGTGCGGATGTGAGCCTTAAATTTATTGATGAGATCAATAAAATCAAATTTTAGGATGAAACTTTATTGTATCTCCAAATTTTAGGAACCGCAGTACTACCTAATCAGAGCGCCTTGTAAATTTAATTGGTTTTAAAAACATGCCTATTTTCTTTAATGCAATATGTATATGCTATATGATAACATGATATATTTTGCATGGTGTGTTGCTTTGCTTTGTATGGTGCATGGTATGGCCTTGTGACCAATATGATTGGCAGGTTTTTATTATTCTTTTACAAGGGTTGTAATTATCATATATGGCCTGCGTGCTATTTTGTTTCATTATAATTTTTCTTTTACTTTTAGTAGTATTTGTTTATTTATTGTAATAAAGCAAGAAGACAAAGCAAACCATTTAAAATCCTGCAATCCAACCATGGTGATAGAGGAGCTAGGTGTCTATGCACATGATGATGGTCAAGTAGACATTATGGTGTTGCTCATTATTACCTAGGATTGACCATTGATCTTCATATTGGCTTATGAAGATCAATCTTGATAAGGTCATACTATGACATGTTTATTATATACATGTATGAGATGCTATGTATGATGTTTCATAAGTATGTGATGCTATGTATGATATCAATGAGTATGTGATACTAAATGCATGATGAGATCTGTTAATCTATCTAGATCCCTCACATAAAATCTTAAGTTGACATGCCATCCATATTTGAACACTTGTCAAGGCTTTTATCACCTTAATGTGGGTTCTACCAAAGTAGAAGTACATTGGGTTACATTAGTGAGGCAAGATGGGTAATGGTGCTACCCATATGTTTAAAAATGGTTTAACTTAATTAGGTTATCAAAACGGTTTTGGGCCTAATGGCATGAGATGGGATTTAAACATGCCGAGACATATGATGTCATAATCCCATAAATTTCTAAGAGTTGCATGAGTTGCAATTGGTAAGAGTTACCTACCTAAAAAACTTAATTTTAAGCGTCATGCCAAAGCTGACTTAAAGTTGAGTATAAATATGGATCTTAGCTCACTAAATTAATATGATTTTATCATTGAGGGTTGTTAATTTAGTGGGAGTTTTTCATAATCAAAATACTTAACGAACTTTGCATTTATTGTAGATGGCCAACAATGATAACAATTCTACTATGTCACTGCGATCAATCCTTGCGAAGGACAAACTTACTGGGACTAATTTCCTTGACTGGTTTCAAATTTGAGAATTGTTCTCAAACAAGAAAGGAAGCTTTATGTCCTGGATCAACCTCACCCTGAAGAACCAGCCGATAATGCTTCTAGAGCTGAAAAGAATGCTTATGAGAAGCATCATAATGACTCTATTGATGTTGCATGCTTGATGCTAGCTACCATGAGTTCTGAACTTCAGAAAGATTTGGAAAACATGGAAACTTATGATATGATTGTCAATCTAAAGGAAATGTTCCAGCAACAAGCAAGGCAAGAAAGGTATGATACTACCAAGGCATTGCACTCTTGTAAAATGGCTGAGGGTGCTTCAGTTAGCGCTCATGTGTTGAAAATGAAAGGCTATATTGAGCACCTTGATAGGCTTGGATTTCCAATGAGCCAAGAGTTGGCAACAGATTTGATCCTAAATTCACTTCCTGATAGTTATGATCAGTTTATCATGAACTATAACATGAATGAAATGGACAAATCAATTTCTGAGCTGCATACGATGCTTAAAACTGCTGAACAGAATATTAAGTCCAAGCCTGGCCATATTCTGATGGTTCAAAAGGGAAAGGGCCTTATGAAGAAAAGAAAAGGAAAGGGTAAGGGAAGGGCTGGAAAGTCCAATGCTCAACCCAAGCCCAATCCTAAACCCAAGGCTAAAGCCCCAAAGGAGGGTGTCTGTTTCTTTTGCAATGAACCTGGTCATTGGAAGAGAAACTGCAAGCTGTATTTGGAGGATCTAAAGAAGAAGAAGAAGACTGGTGAGACCGGTTCTTCAGGTATTTATGTTATAGAGATTAATTTCTCTCCTTCTAGTTCCTGGGTATTAGATACTGGATGTGGATCTCACATTTGCACAAATGTGCAGGGGCTCAAAAGGAGTAGACAACTGAAGAAGGGCGAAGTTGATCTTCGAGTAGGCAATGGAGCAAAAGTTGCTGCTTTAGCTGTAGGAAGTTATGAACTTTCTTTGCCCAGTGGGCTTTTGTTAGTTTTGAACAATTGCTATTATGTTCCTACAATGTGTAGGAATATTATTTCAGTTTCTTGTTTGGATAATGATGGTTTTTCTTTTATTATTGAGAATAATAATTGCTCCATTTATCATAAAGACATGTTCTATGCAAATGCCGAATTACTAGATGGTCTTTATGTTTTGAATCTTCAAAAATCCAACAATTCTTCTGTCTATAACATAACTACTAAGAAAGTTAAGTCCAATGACTTAAATTCAACCTATCTTTGGCATTGTCGCCTTGGCCATATAAATGAGAAACGCATATCAAAACTCCATCAAGATGGACTTTTGAACTCATTTGATTTTGAATCATATGATACATGTGAATCTTGTCTATTGGGTAAGATGACAAAGGATCCCTTTACTGGACACAGTGAAAGGGCCAATGAATTATTGGGCCTAATACATACAGATGTATGTGGACCATTAAGTTCAGAAGCCATAGGAGGTTACAAGTACTTCATTACATTTACTGATGACTTCAGTAGATATGGTTATGTCTACTTGATGAGACACAAATCTGAATCATTTGAAATGTTTAAATCTTTTCAATATGAAGTACAAAACCAACTTGGCAAGACAATCAAGGCACTTCGATCTGATCGAGGTGGAGAATATTTGAGCCAAGATTTTTATGACCATCTTAGAAGTTGTGGAATCATTCCACAGCTAACTCCTCCTGGAACACCGCAATGGAATGGTGTGTCTGAAAGAAGGAATCGAACCTTATTAGATATGGTTCGATCTATGATGAGTCTAACAGATCTTCCACTTACCTTTTGGGGTTATGCACTTGCCACAGCTGCGTTCACACTAAATCGAGTTCCAACCAAAGCGGTTGAAAAGACGCCATATGAGATGTGGAATGGTAAAAAGCCCAGTTTGTCTTTTCTTAAGATTTGGGGTTGTGAAGCTTATGTAAAACGTCAAGTTTCAAATAAGCTGGAACCCAAGTCTGATAAATTTTTTTTGTGGGATATCCTAAAGAGACTAAAGGATACTACTTTTACAATCCCATTGAGAACAAAGTGTTTGTTGCTCGGAATGGTGTCTTTCTAGAAAGGGAATTTATTTCTAAAGGAACCAGTGGGAGCAAGGTACAAATCGAAGAGATTCGAGAACCACAAGATAACATTGAACCGCCTGTGGATGCTCAAAGTCAACAAACCACTGTTGACACACCACCTGTAGCACAAAAGTTACGTAGATCTGATAGGATACGTCATGAGCCCGAGAGATATGGATTTCTTGTGACTGATAATCATGATGTATTGTTAGTGGATCAAAATGAACCTACTACCTATCAAGAGGCTATGTTAGATCCAGACTCTGAGAAATGGTTAGAGGCCATGAAGTCTGAAATCCAATCCATGTATGATAATCAGGTATGGACCTTGATTGAGCCACCTGAAGGTACAAAGACTATTGGGTGCAAATGGGTTTTCAAAAAGAAAACTGACATGGATGGTAAAGTGCATACTTACAAAGCAAGGCTAGTTGCAAAAGGTTTCAAACAAACTCATGGTATAGACTATGATGAAACTTTTTCACCTGTAGCCATGCTTAAGTCTATTAGAATTCTTATTGCCATTGCTGCATATTATGACTATGAGATTTGGCAAATGGATGTTAAAACAGCGTTTCTTAATGGAAACTTACTTGAGGATGTGTACATGACACAACCTGAGGGTTTTGTACAACCTGAGAATTCTAGTAAAGTATGCAAGCTTCAAAGATCCATTTATGGTTTGAAGCAGGCTTCTCGGAGTTGGAATCTTCGTTTTGATGAATCAGTCAAAGAGTTTGGATTTATCAAAAATGAAGATGAACCTTGTGTTTACAAGAAAGTTAGTGGGAGCGCCATTGTATTTCTGGTCCTATATGTTGATGACATTTTACTCATTGGGAATGATATCCCTACCTTGCAGAGTGTCAAGTCTTGGTTAGGGAAATGTTTCTCAATGAAAGACTTAGGTGAAGCTGCCTATATCCTAGGGATAAAGATCTATAGAGATAGATCTAAGAGGCTGATTGGTCTAAGTCAAAGTACTTACATAGACAAAGTACTGAAAAGGTTCAGTATGCAAGATTCCAAGAGAGGATACTTGCCTATGTCTCATGGTATTACACTTAGCAAATCTCAGTGTCCTAACACAAAAGATGAGCGAGAGCGCATGAGTAAGATTCCTTATGCTTCAGCAATAGGATCTATCATGTATGCTATGTTGTGCACTAGACCAGATGTCTCTTATGCTTTAAGCATAACGAGTAGATACCAGTCAGATCCCGGTGAGAGTCACTGGACGGCGGTCAAGAACATTCTTAAGTATCTGAGAAGATCTAAAGATATGTTCTTGGTGTATGGCGGATTGGAAGATGATCTAGTTGTAAGTGGTTACACAGATGCAAGCTTTCAATCTGACAAAGATGATTTCGATCGCAGTCAGGATATGTGTTTTGTTTAAATGGTGGTGCTGTTAGCTGGAAGAGTTCGAAGCAAAGCACTGTTGCTGATTCTACAACTGAAGCTGAATACATAGCAGCATCTGATGCAGCAAAGGAAGCAGTTTGGATCAAGAAGTTCATTACTGACCTTGGAGTGGTTCCTAGCATCACAAATCCTGTTGATGTTTATTGTGACAATAATGGTGCTATCGCACAAGCAAAAGAACCTAGGTCACATCAGCGATCCAAACACATTCTTAGGCGTTATCATCTCATTCGAGAAATCATTGAGAGAGGTGACGTAAAAATATGCAGAGTTCCAACAGATGACAATGTTGCTGATCCATTGACTAAGCCTCTACCACAAGCAAAGCATGATCGTCATGCTAGGTTCATAGGTATTAGATACATTGATGAGTGGGCCTAGTGCAAGTGGGAGATTGTTAGTAATAGTGCCCTAGGCCTATTGTATGGACATGGTATTTTGAATATTTATGAACATTTACTATTATCATAATTTGCATGTTTATTATATAATAATGTCCTTGAATAATATTATGAATTATTCTAAATGTCCCTAATCGGTTATTTTGTGGGAATAACAATAAATTAAGATTAGTATGAAATTTGATTGATATTCATGGGATGAATATGTGTATGAGATACAAATCAAATTTATATGTATTTGTTGAGAACAAATATTGGACAAGACCCGCCTTGAGATTAATACATGGATCAAAGTCATAAGTTAATCTCTAGTAGTTGTGTCATTAAATCCTTAGACCTGAGATTGCCATAGTTCTCAACATGAGGAATATTATGTTTTGACATAATCAAACGTTGTCTTTAACCGGATGATTATAAAGATTATGATTGAACATAATAAGAATCATGTAGTGAGATGTGAGTGATTAAGATGGAATTTGTCCCTCTTATTATAAGAGAGATATCTCTGGGCCCCTCGATGATTGAGACTGAGAAATGCATGGCCATGCTCAAATGAATTGATGGAGATCAATATCATTTGTTTAGTCAGTCTAATTGGGTTTCGAGAAATTAAAGATAGAGAGATATAAGGTTGACTTTATCCATGCCTTATATTCTATCAAGATATCATGTGACAAAAGGATTATGTTAATAGCTACTTTAAGGTTGTCTCGGAACATGAGCTTTTCATTTAACTTGGGTAGTCATAATGTCTTGCTAGAGGCCGCTTATGACTTGTAGGTTCAAAATGTGATTTAGGCCTACTGCCAACGTTAATTGAACCTATAGGGTCGCACACTAAGAACGGACAATAATGGTTACGATTTGTTACTCTCTATATAATTTAAAATGATGAGATTATTTTAAATTACAAATAATAATTAGTTGTCATTTAGATTCGAGTTTAATTTTGAGAAAATTTAAATTCGTAATTTAAATTGTGACAAGTAATTAAATTGTTACATTTTCTTATTGGATAAGGAAATAATCCATAAAGTTTTTTTTGGTTAAAAATATATATTCCTTATTTTGTAAGGAAAGGATTTAAATTGTTATTATTTAAAAGGAGTTTTAAATAAATATCAATTAAAATCTTAGTTAACCAAAATTCCTAGCAGGCTTGTATATATGTTCGATATATACGTTTTAGAGTCTGTGGGCATTTGAAAGGTAACGTCGATTGGGGCATTTGAAAGGTCACGTCGATTGGGGCTTTTAAAGCGTCATATCTTTTGCCTTAAAGATGGAAAAAAGAGAGTTGAAAATACGTGTTCATTTTTGAGAAAAATGGAATGGTTGAACTAGCATTCAAAACCATTTTGGTGTCCGTTCGTGTGGATACTTGTAGAGGGTGATCGTCTTTCTGAAAGGCAGCACCTTTGAAGATCCGAGAAAACCCAACACAAGAACAGAAGGATTACATACTGATTAAAAAGGTAATAACAAAAGGTAATATTTTTGTTTATCCTTCTTTCGGTTTTTATGAAACGCATGTGATTCTTGGTGGTTTATAAATTTATTTTTTTCGGTGCAATTTTATTTCAATTAGATTGGGATTTTTCATTCCGTAACCCAACAGTTCTTATGCAGTTGAGTCAGTTGATCTTTTTGGAGGCATTTTGGTGCTATGAAGACTGGATAAAGTCAGAGTGGATGCCTTCCATAGTTGTGTCCAGCATGTGGTGTTGGTCGTTTCAAAGGGGTCCTCTGCTCCTTGGCTTCTTTCAGGGGTTTATGCCAGCACTGACTTTAAGGCTCACCGTGTGCTTTGGGATGAGATTCGCTCGCTTCTTGGCCAGGGCTTTCCCTCCCTCATTGCAGGTGATTTCAATTGTATTATGGGGGCCTCTGAGAAGAGAGGGGGTAGACCGGTTGTTGGATCTTCGGACATAGTTGAGTTCAGGTATTTCATTTCCTCAACGGGTCTTTTGGATTTGGGGTTTGCTGAATCCCAGTTTACCTATTGCAATAACCATCAGGGTTCTGCTAGAGTTTGGGAAAGACTGGACAGGGCCATGGCTTCCGCCAATTGGAAGCAGCTCTTTCCTTCAGCTACTGTCACTCACTTGTCCAGAATTGGTTCTGATCATTGTCCTATCCTTATTTCTACTGACGTGCCTCTTAAACGGTCTAGACAATTCAAATTTGAGAAGTTCTAGACATTTTATTCTTCTGCGAGGCACATCATTTCTCAGGTTTGGTGGATGCCGGTCAAAGGGAGTGCCACTTCCAGACTTTCTAGACGTCTGCTTCTTACTAGCCGCAGGCTCTATAGCTGGTAAAGGAGGGAGGTTGGGGATATTATGAGGCATGTTGAACAGGCGGAGTCTATTATCTCTTCTTTGCAAACCAAGGAGGATTAGGAGGAATTTATTCTCGATTCGGATCTGTCCACCCTTAGATCCACTTTGGCCATCCATCATTTTTTTATGTTGCAGCAGGAGACTTATTGGCGGTAAAGGTCTCGTATTCAGTGGATTAAAGAAGACGATCATAATACGAGGTTCTTTCATCAGGCCACTTTACGACGGCACTCGGCTAACTGCATCAGGCATTTAGTTGATGATGAGAGGCATGTTAAGGAAGACCCTCAAGCGATCAGGGATAAGCTTCTTAACTTCTTTCAGTCTAGGCAGACCGAGTTGGTTGGGGATGGGGTCCCTGTTCCTCCTGTTCTGCCTTCCTACAAGGTCTCTGATGTGGAGAATGATATTCTTACCAGGCCTTTCTCTATGGAGGATATTCGCCTCGCCTTATGGGACCTGGGCCTTGACAAGGCTGTTGGCCCAGATGGCAACCCAAGAGGGGGAGGGATTGGGTTCTTTAAAAAATTTACCCCTTTAAAAATAATTTCTTAACGAAAGTGCACAAGTGAAGTGAATTAATAACTACTATGCACAATATGAAGAAGATAGAAAGAGAGAGTCAAAGGCACGACAAACACAAAAATTTATAGTGGTTTGGTGTTAGCCATACCTACATCCACTCACAAGCAACTCTTGGGTCCACACTATAATCCCCTAATTATGGTTGAGTTGTTTTACAAGCTCACAACTTAAACTTGTTTTTACACGGGGTCACAACGAACCCAACCAGTTTTCACATGTTCACCAACACAAAACCTTAACCCAAGCTAAACTAGCTTGTCCCCGAGGTAAACTACCTCAACTAATTCAATCCTTCTGATTGAATTAGTAAACAGCAAATCAAGATAATGTTTACAACAAAGTAAAGCTCCTTAAATGAGCAAATATGCAATGTAAATAAAAAAGGGTAAGAAAAGCCTAATTGATGCCAAGTGGATTTGAGCTTTTCTTCTTTTCTTTTTTTCCTTCTCTCTTTGAATGATTGAATCAGCTTCAGCTCTGATTCTTGACCAAAATCTGTTAGAGAACTTTGAGGAAATAGGGCTTTTGCTCCTCTTTTCTCCTTTGAAAATCCTTCAATTTTGAACTTTTAGGGCTTGGGATTTTTCTTGAATCTCTCTTTGAATGACAGACGTGGACTCCGAGATTTTTCTCTTTCTTTTTCACTAAATATATCTCTCGATTTTTCCAATATTTTTCCTCTTTTCTTCCTTTTTCTATATATTTTTTTGAACGGACGAATCCCCTTTTTATAGATTTTTCAATCTGAGATTAGGTAAGAAAATAGCTGTTGAAATGTACCTTGGATGATTCTCGACGCAAGAAATATATCCATTAAGAGTTAGGTGGAAAAATATATCCGTTAGAGCTGATCTGGCACTTTTGAAAATCGTCCTTGATATATTGGAGTCGGCTCCAACTTTTTATGTGTCGGCTCTAGATCGTCTTCTCAAAATAGCAAAAAATCAATTCGATGTTGAGTTGGCTCCGACTTTACAAGGTGCCGACTCACCGCTGACTGGAGTCGGCTCCCGATTTCTGAAGTGTTGGCTCCAAGAATTGCTCCAAAAACATAGTCTCTATGAATCAGGTTAGAGTCAACTCCCGAAATCCATGTGTCGGCTTTGGCTTCTAAAGCATAAAATAGTTTCTCTGTATCTCAGGTTGGAGTCGGCTCCGCTAGGCCGGGTGTTGGCTCCGAAACTTCAGGTGTCAACTCCGAAACCTAGGTGTCGGTTCCGAACCATTCCAAAAACATTGAACTGTTCTGATACGCCCTGGGGTCGGCTCCAGCCACAGTAGGTGTCGGCTCCAAGTTTGAACTTAAGTAAACTCTATTGAAATTCAATTCAAAACTGATTTCTAAGTACTATTTGGATAAATAACCGATCTTAATTACTAAAACACTTATCAAATCTATCAGAAACACAAGAAATATACTCATGGCTTTTGTTAATCATCAAAATCAATAAATGGGTAAATAATTTCTCAATAATTTCCTCAACAATCTCTCCCTTTTTTATGATAACAAAAATATTGAGTATATGCATAATCAATTAATGCATAATTGACAAAACATTTTAAAATTAAGGTTAAGGTCTCCCTTAATGAGATAGCTCCCCCTATGTGTGTGCATATGTTAAGTTTATTAAAACTTTACTGCATATCTTAATTCTATTTGTTATTAATTTTCATTTTAACATGCCATATTCAAGTAAGTGTCATTTTCTTATAACTTAATATACTTTCTCCCCTCTGCATGCATATACATATATCATTTTCTTATTGCTTTTATACATATATATTGCACCTTTTCTCCCCCTTTTTTGTTATAAAAAAAAGGTTTTTAAAAGAAGGTTCGCATAGCTTAAATTAACATCAAACATTGGAGTTGAATAATGCAAACATCAAAATCAAAGGTTAACTCAATTCAAGCAACTTAATATGAAAATTCAAGTATGATATCATTGAATACTGAAGCATTACAACAAAATGTTCATTTCACTAGACTTCATTACATCATTCAAAATACAAACAAAATCAAATTACATCATAAAGCAAACTAAACATCAAAATCTAAGAAAATCTAAGATGACTCTTAAGCTCTTCTAGGATCTTTCCCATGCCCTCTCCTTATATCTTTATAAAATCATTTAACTTTCTCTCAACAAAAGCAGATGCAACAGTGATTTTTTTCTTGTAGCTCAACATTACACTTTGAATATGTTTCTGAATCTCCTCCAATGTCCTTGATCTTCTCAAAAATTTGCATTAAATCACATTTCAAGGCCTCAGAAGAAGTTCCGAAGGATGATTCAATTCTGTTTACTTTATCTTCCAAGGAGTAATACAACTCTCTTATACTTATAAGTCTATTATCAAATTCAATCTTCATTCTTTCTTCATGACAAGCAAAGAGTTCCTTTAGTTGCTCCATTTGAATTGAAGAAAATCCAGAAGTAGGAACAGAAACAGGTGCTGGTGCTGGTGATGGTGATGATCTACTAGGCACAGGTGAAGGATGCCTCATGGATGATCCAGCCTCTAATGGTGTAGTAGCTCCAGTATCATCTGCCATGTCCTCTAGGTGTCCCTTCCTTTTCCAATTTCCATTAATCTTCATGAACCCCATATGGTGCATAATGGAAATGCTATAGTAATCTGTGTCTAAGGTTTTTCATGGGTTTATTATCTGAAATAACTACCCCTTGGCTCTAAAATGCTAATGTCAAAATCATGACGTAAGGCAAAGTTGATCTCTTCTTGCTAGCAGCCTCAGCCATATACCATATCATCATCCCAGATAAATTTATTGGTTGACCTGTCAGAACACTGTCCATGATAATAATGTCTCGCTCCGAAACATACTCAAATCTACCGATCTTTAGGAATAAAATCCGACCACAAATATTATGTAATAATCTGAGCTTTAGGGGCAACTGGTTTGCCCTAACCTCTTCAAATTCAGTAACTTTCCTTCCAAGCATTCTAGATAAAGCTCCTGCTCTCTCACTGTGGGAATTTGCTATTAATCCAACAACAGGAATCTCTAAAAGGTTTCCTAATATCTCAGCAGTCAAATGAATTCTTTTTTCTCTAACAAAACTTACAAGACCTCCATCTCCTCTCAATAAATTATGGTAAAACTCCTTAACTAAGCCAGGATAAGTAGAAACATCAAGAGAGCAAACCTTCTCCCATCCTAGCTCCTTTAACTGCCGCCCAATGGAGAAACCCTTTGCCTCAAAGAAATGAAAATCGACTTTCCTGCCCATAATGATCATACGGCCAACAAGGGTGTCGATTTGAGGTGAAGAAGGGCTTGAAATAGCGCTTGGTATCGAAGCGGATGAGATAAAGGACAAACTCGAAAAGGGTTGTCGCATTGGACGCCTCACCGTTCGTTTCCCGGTCGTCACCGCTCCACCAAATAAGGATCCCCTACGTTTGGGTGCCATTGAGTGCTAGGGAATGGTTAATTTGAGAAACCTTGGGTTTTGGAAAGAGTTGGAAAGGATTTGGAAAAGTTTGGAGACATTTGAAATGAGAGAGGTATCGACTCTGCCCTAAATAAATCAACCTAGGACCACTTGGAGTCGACTCCCGCAAAGCGAGGTGTTGGCTCCAGGTCGCTAACACAGTCAGCATTCAAAGTGGAGTCGACTCTGGAAAGACAGGTGTTGGCTCCAAAATCTCAGACAAAACTGAAGTCGACTCTAATAACTAGGTGTCGGCTCCAAGATAGTTTCAGTGAAAAAAAAAAGAGTTTCAAAGAATCTGAAACTTGTCCGGATTGTCAATAAATTTTGGATAAATCAACTTTGGGATGTGATGAATCAAGGGGTTCAAATATCTAGATAAATTTTCCTTAAAATCACAAGAAAATTAGGAAAATGATTGAATTCTAGATAATCATTCCTAAGAGATTTAAAAATCATTCCAATGGGTCACAGGACTCCTAATTCTCCTCTAAGATAACAAAAACTTTCTTCACTTAGGGGTTTTGTAAAAATGTCAGCTAATTGTTCATCAGTACAAACATAATCAAGAAAATGTCATTATTAGCTACATGTTCTCTAATAAAATGATATCTAATTTCAATGTGTTTAGTTCTTGAGTGTTGCATAGTATTTTTAGTTAAGTTTATTGCACAGTGTTATCACATCTAATTGATGTTTTATCAAGTGTTATACCATAATCTTCAAGTTGTCACTTAATCCAAAGGATTTGAGCTCAACAACTTTCAGCTGCAACATATTCAGCTTCAGCAGTTGATAATGCAACTGAATTTTGCTTTTTGCTAAACCAAGAGATTAAGTTACTTCCTAAAAATTGGCATGCACCACTTGTGCTTTTTCTATCCAATTTATAACCAGCATAATCAGAATCAGAATATACAATCAAATTTAACGTTGAGTATCTAAAATATCATAATCCTACATTTTTAGTTCCATTTAGATATCTAAGTATTCTTTTTACTGCAATTAAGTGAGATTCTTTTGGCTCAGATTGATATCATGCACATAAACATACCACAAACATAATATCAGGTCTACTTGATGTTAAGTAGTGAACCGATTATACCTTTGTAATATTTTTGATCAAAAGGCTTACCATCTTCATCTTTATCTAACTTGCATGAAGGACTCATTGGTGTTCCGAGAGGTTTGACTTGTTCCATACCAAACTTCTTGAGAATTTTTTTTGTATACTTTGTTTGGTTGATAAAAATTTTCTCTCTTTCTTGTTTGATTTGAAGTCCTAGAAAGAAGTTGAGTTCTCCCATCATGCTCATCTCAAATTCACCCTGCATTAACTTAGCAAATTCTTGACACAAAAGATTATCAGTAGCACCGAATACAATATCATCTACATAAATTTGTACTACCAATAAATCTTTATCTTTTCTTTTCAAAAATAAGGTTTTATCAACATTTCCTCTAGAAAAATTATTTTCAATTAAAAATTTACTTAATCTATCATACCAAGCTCTAGGTACTTGTTTTAAACCATAAAGTGCTTTGTAATTTAAAAACATGATTTAAAAATTCATGATCTTCAAAACCAATGGTTGTTCTACAAAAACTTCCTCATTTATAAAACTATTTAAAAATATATTTTTAACATCCATTTGAGATAAATTAATGTTCATATGACATGCAAATGCAAGTAATAGTCTAATTGCTTCTAATCTAGCAACAGGTGCAAAAGTTTCATCAAAATCAATTCCTTCTTCTTGATTATATCCTTTTGCAACCAATCTATCTTTATTTCTAATTACTATGTCATTTTTATCTAATTTATTTCTAAATACCCATTTAGATCCTATAATAGAATGACCTTTGGGTCTATCAACTAAGGACCATACATTATTCCTAGTAGATTAATTTAATTCCTCTTGCATAGCTAACATCCAATTACTATCTTTTTTAGCTTTTTAATAGTTTTGGGTTCTATATGAGACACAAATGCAAGATGATTATTGATGTTCCTCATTGATGATCTAGTTCTAACTCCTTGAGATGGATCATCTATGATTAAATCTTTTGGATGACCATAAGCATATCTCCAATCTCTAAGTAGATCTACATCATTATGAGTAGTATCAATAACATCGTCCTTAGATGAGTCATCATCTTTAGCTTCTGGTTCATGATCTAAAGATACATCTATATTTAATTTTTCAATATCTGTTTCAAGCAAAATTGTATCTTCCTCATCATCAATCTTCTCAGAACTTAATGCTAAAGACTCATCAAATACTATATGAATTGACTCTTCAACAATTAAATATTTCTTATTAAGCCATTTATATGCTTTGCTAGATATTGAATAACCTAAAAATATACCTTCATCAGATTTAGCATCAAACTTCTCAAGATTGTTCTTGCCATTATTATGAATAAAACATCAACAACCAAATGCATGAAAATAATTAATGTTAGGTTTCCTATTATGTCATAGTTCATAGGAAGTTTTCTTAAGAATTTGCCTAATTAAAGCTCTATTAAGGATGCAATATGCTGTGTTTATAGCTTCCGCCCAGAAGTACTTTGGGAGTTGGCTTTCACATAGCATGGTACAGGCCATATTTTCTAATGTTCTATTTTTTCTTTCAACGACTCCATTTTGTTGTTGTGTTCTAGGTGCAAAAAAATTATGATGAATGTCATTTTCAATACAGAGGTTTTCAAATTGATGATTTTCAAATTCTGTGCCATGATCACTTCTAAGAGACACTATGGTAGTATTTTTCTCATTTGTGACTTTCTTTAAGAATTTTAGGAATATAGAGAAAGTCTCATCTTTGTGAGCTAAAAATAATACCCAAGTATCTAGAATAATCATCTACTATCACAAGACCATATTTCTTTTCTCCTAAACTAGTAGTTCTAGTAGGTCCAAAAAGGTCCATATAAAGTAGTTCAAGTGCCTAGTAGTTGAAACAATATTCTTGGATTTGAAAGAATTTCTAGTTTGTTTTTCAAATTGGCATGCATCACAAATTCTATTATTTTAAAATCTAGTTTTGGGAGTCCTTTAACTAAATCCATTCTAATTAATTTTGAAATTAGGTGTCTGCTTGCATGACCTAACCTACGATGCCATAGCCATTCGATCTCATTAACCTTAGCATTATCAGCAATTAAGCAATGGTTACTAGTAGACAAATTATCTAAATCAATTAAGTATACATTGTCATTTCTATTTCCAACAAATATAATGCTATTGTCAATAGAATTAGAAACAATGTAAATAGAAGCTTCAAAGGAAACTTTGAAACCTTTATCACACAATTGGCTAATGCTAATTAAATT
>UESW01002182.1:95368-267569 GCA_900491605.1 Calamus simplicifolius
GGAATTTTTCTTGAATCTCTCTTGGATTGATAGGCTTTCACTCAGAGATTTCTCTTTTAAATATCTCTTGATTTTTTCGTTATTTTCTCTCTTTTTCTCCTCTTTTTTTCGAACGGACGAATCCCTCTTTATATAGAGTCTTAATCCGGGATTAGGTGAGAAAATAGCCGTTATAAAGTACCTTGGATGCTTCCTCATGCAAAGAATATATCCGTTGAAGATTAGGTGGAAAAATATATCCATTAGAATTGATCTGGCACTTTTAAAAATCGTCCTTGACAGGTTAGAGTCGGCTCCAACTTTTCATGTGTCGGCTTCAGATCGTGTTTCCATATATAGCAAAAAAACAATCCATCGTGGAGTTGGCTCCGACTTTGCAAAGTGTCGACTTCCTACTGACTGGAGTCGGCTCCCGATTTCTAAAGTGTCGGCTCCATAATTGCTCTGAAAAACATAGTCTCTGTAACTTAGGCTAGAGTCGGCTCTCGAAATCCATGTATCGCTCCGAAACTTCAGGTGTCGGCTCCGAAACTCTAGGTGTCGACTCCGGACCATGTCAAAAATATAGAACTGCTCTGATACGCTCTGGAGTTGGCTCGAGATGGTTAGGTATGAGCTCCAAGTTTTGAACTTAGATAAATTCCATTGAAATTCGATTCAAAATTGATTTCTAAGTATCATTTGGATAAATAACCGATCTTAATTCCTGACATACTTATCAAATCTATCATAATCACAATGAATATACTCATGGCTTTTGTTAATCATCAAAATCAATTAACTGGGTAAATAATTTCTCAATAATTTCCCCAATAGGGTAGCTATGCTATTCTTTGGAAAAAAAAAAAGTTAATGAGATTGAGTCTGTTGGGAGATTGTTAAAAAATTATATGCCCCAATCTTGTTGATTTTGATGATTACCAAAAGCCATGTGTACATTAAAAGATGTAATGAGTTTATTTATATGAGCAATGAATTTATTTAGAATAATGAATGAGAATGTTAAAGTATAACTTTAATCAAATTGAAAGTAACTTCAAGTTCAATGTTTAAGCTTTCAAAAAGAAATTCAATACTTAATATTTTAATCAATAAGTTTTTGGAACATTTCTTGAATTGATTCTTAATGTCAATTTTATTATATTCAAGTCAAAATAATGATTTAAAATGAATCTGGAATGAATTTCAAGTCAATCAGAAAACTTTCTGATTTTTGATACGTTCCGGAGCCGACTCTTGAGTTTCAGAGTCGACTCCACTCAGAGTACAGAAATGGCTGTCTGTCTCGAGTCGACCCATGCAATTTCTCGAGTCGACCCCCGATTCTGTCGAGCCGACTCCATGACTGTGCAAGTCGACTCCGCTCAGACACCAGAGGTGTGTTTTCTGAGCACTTCGTGAGTCGACCCTCAACTTTTCATGAGTCGACCCCCGACTGTCAGGAGTCGACACTTTACTTTTGATGAGTCGACCCTCTAACTTTCTAAGTATTTCTATTTTTGGTATCACGACCTCGAGCCGACTCGCGGAAAGCAGGAGTCGACTCCAGCAAATCTGGGTGAGATTTTTTCGAATGCCAACTCAGCGTCAACGGTAAGATATTTGATTAACGGCTATTTTTCTTTGTTTCTAACGGCTATATTTTTGCAGAATCTATAAATAGAGAAGCCGTTTTCAAATCAGAGATATACAAACTGAGAGATATTCATTTCAAGAGAAAGAAAAGAAAAATCGAAAAACAGAGCTTCATTTGAAAAAATCCGTGATTCAAAATAGAGTGAAAGAAAGAGTGTGAAATCAAAGGAAGCTCCTTCTGTGCTCAAGCTCAACATTCCAAGGAAGCTTCAGAAGAAAATCCAAAAGCTATTCAAGAGCATCTCAAGTGATTTTCAATACTCAAAGAAAAGAGGAAAAGCTCAAATCAACTCCAACATACATTCCGTGAAGAATCCGAGCTGAGGCCCGATTCTACACTTCAAAGGAGTTGAGGAAAAGAGGAAAAGAAGAAAAGCTCAAAGCCAACCAACTGCAAATCAGGCTTTTCTAAACTTTATTCTTATATTTGTTTATCTGCTCATTAAGGAGCTTTGTAATTGAAAAACATCATTTCTATTATTTGTGCCTAGTTCAATCTGGGGGATTGAACTAGAGGAGGTAGTCTTACCTCGGTTCAAGCTTGGTTAAGCTTGTGTTAAGAGGTTTTTGTGCTGGTGAGCCCTTGAAAACCAGCTGAGTTCGTTGTGATCCCGGGAAAACAACAAGTTAGAGTTGTGAGCTTGTAAAACAACTCTGCTGTAATCAAGGAAGATTATAGTGTGGACCCAAGTGAATCTTGGGAGTGGACGTAGGTGTTGGATACACCGAACCACTATAAATCTTTGTGTTTGCCGTGCTTCCATTGACTCTTTCTCTATCTCTGTTTTATTCACTGCTTAAGCAAACTTTTTTAAAAAGCTAATTTTTAAAGAATCCAATTCACCCCCTCTTGGGTTGTTGTCATCTACCAACAGAGTCATCACTTAGTACATCCTTAGATACCTTGAAGACAGACCTAAAGTTAATATTTGATAAAATTAATAACATTAGAGGTGACTCTGACACTTATTATAGATGTAATGTAGAACTTCAAGAGAAAGTCATAATTAGTTGAGAAAATGCTTAATGACTTTATGAAGATTCAAGAAAAAGGAATGTGAAAGATTTTGGTAGAACTTAAGAAGATTATGACCTCTTTTCTTTTTTATGATGATAAAAATATTAAGTATATGCATAATCAATTAACCATAGACAATTTTTTTTTAATCCACTTTCCTTCTTTTTCTTAAACGAAACCCTATGTACCAAGTCAAATTTCATTCTATGATTTCATCCGGGATACCTCCTCATAATTTCCCTTTGATGCTAAACCTTCCCTGCAGACCTTCGCGATTTCATGTCCACCTCCTCCCTTCGCCGCCGTCGGCCGCATCCTCTTCCTCTCTGCATCGCCCCACACTGCCGGCTCTGCTGTCCTCCTCCGTGCCTAGATCCTCCTTTGCGCTGACCTCTTCACCCCTGCCCGCCTCAACTTCAGGCGCGACCTCCCCCATGGCCTCTCCCTCCACCTCGTCGGCTCCACTAATGTCTTCGTCCTCCACTCCCTCGCCGCCAACCAGATCTGGGTCTTTGCCGTCCGACTGCTAGGGGATCGTGATGTAGGCCGACGAGGGACTGAGGGGGAGGAGGGCCCTTGGCATCGCCGCTTCCTCTGCGATCACCGGCTAATCTCGATCTTTGGAGGGCCAGGGTGATTTAAACACCCTGAATCCCTTCTCCCTCATTCTCTGCAATTATTCCTGGACATCTTCGTTAGGCTTCGAACCCGTAGCGAAGCAGAAATTCGCCGGCACCTCCATCGCACGGTGTCGATCTCCATCAGGTTGCCACCATCTCTTTCTTGGATTTGGCTACCCACATTCACTTGATCTTTGGGATTTAAGACTCTAATTTGGCTTGATGTCTCTGTTTTGGATGGAAGCAGGGACAGTGGCTTTGGCAGCGTTTCCCTCCACTCTAGCAGCATCTTCCGGCAGGTCAACCTCATCCTCCCCTTCCTTCTTGAATGACCTTGTTTTTGAGAGGTGTGGCATGGGCATGGTCACCAGCGATTGCTGGAGATGGGCATGGAAAGGACTGGCTGCCCTGTTCATGGTTGTGAGGGCTTTAAAGCCCTCTTGGTGCCAGACCTCCACCGGTGGAGGGTTCCGGCGGGATGGGGTCATGGCTTATGCAAGGGCTACCAGAACCCTCCGTCGACCCTTGGCCGAGCTGCCGTGGCCACCTCAGTGCTGGCCCTCGTGTGGCCTCCCATGGCTGGCCATAGGGGTAGGACGCTATGCCTGCTGGCCATGGAGGAACGGCGACAGCCGGCTTTGGGACGATCCTCTAGCAACCGTCAAGTGTTTGGTTATATGTACGAGAGGAATTAACTCACTCTGTGTATAATTGTCAAATATTATCTTGCGGTTGAAAATTTCTTAGGTGATTGGTATGTACGAGAGGAATTAACTCACTCTTTGCATAATTGTCAAGTATTATCACAGACAGCAACAGTGCTACTACAGTCATGTCATTGCCGAAGGAGTTGCTGCTGGTGCTGCCCTTGCAATTTGCATTTGCTTCGTGGCGACGAAGGAAACCACAACATCATTTCTTTGATGTACCTGATTAGTGGGTCTACATGAAAAATATCTTGAATGGATTGTTGTGTTATCATATAAGATGCATTTTTTGCTTCTGTACTTTCTTTGCAGCTGAAGAGGATCCAAAAGTTCATCTAGGATAGCTCAGGAGATTTTCTCTGCGTGAACTACAAGTTGTAATGGATGGTTTCAGCAACAAAAATATTCTGGGCAGAGGTGGATTTGGTAAGGTGTACAAAGGACGCTTGGCTGATGGCTCCCTCATGGCAGTGAAAAGACTAAAAGAGGAGCGTACCCAAGGTGGGGAATTGCAGTTCCAAACGGAAATAGAATTGATCAGCATGGCTATGCATCGAAATCCACTTCAATTATGTGGCTTTTGCATGACACCGATTGAACGGTTTCTTGTTTATCCCTTCATGGTCAATGGAAGTGTTGCATCATGTTAAGAGGTACTATTTGATGGTCCTTACCATATGCTTTGCAATTCATTCTTTATTTTTATAATGAATTATAAAGTATTTTTTTGGTTTCCTTGATTCAGTTTGTTTAATTTGTGTTCCAATTGCCGGTTCATTGAGTGATATCAACTCTTAAACTCCTGACTGTATTTTAGATCTTTGATTCCATCTTCTTGTGCCATATCAGGTTGAGTTGGAAAAGAAAACTGAAATTTGTCTATGAATTATGATATTTTATCTTGGAATATATTGTAGTTGGCTGATGTTCTAAAATCTTGAAAGTTGTGCTTGACCTAAAATTTTAGTGGTGTAATAATTGTGATGGCAAATTTGAGTTATCATCTACAAAAATAAAAAAGTCAATTTTATTAAGATGGCATTTGCTTAGAAATTAGAATTTCATCATAATTAAATAAATTTCTTGTCTTGATTTTGAAATTACAACTTTTACCTCTCATTTCCTTCGCATCTTCCTCTTGCCTCCCTGTCCATGATTTTTAATATTCAAAAATATGAAAATAAAAAAGAGAAAAAAAAACCATTTGGGAACATGTTATTTCCTATAAAGATATAATGTTATCTAGCAACCATCATGTGTTGAATATTTTTTAATAATTTTAATAATTCATAAAATTAGATCTTATTTGTTTGAATTTTATAAAAACTTTTAAATTTATTTTTCAAGTATCCTAAGCAACCATTAAGTGTTGAATTTGGCTATTATGTCCACAAAAGTTACAGATAAAAAGCAAAGAAAATGGTCCATGGAGTTTATCATATTTAAATAATCATATTGCAAATAGTTTGAAAATACAAATACAATAACTATGGTATTGGATGTTGGTGTCTTTGATCATGAACGGGTTTGTTATATTATTCGGAAAGATATCGATCACTTTTGTTCAATGGAACATATTACTTCTAGTTGTAGCTATATATGAGGTAATAAGATATTTTTATATTTTTTGCATTTCATATGAAATTACTAGACATTACAAGTTTCTAATAATAATCATGGGATTAAATAATTTAATTTGTGTAGCTATTTATACAACCAACTCAAGAAATCAAAATGCTTAACATATATAGCTTCGTAGACCCTGGACAGATCTCTATACACTTTGGATTGGTTGGAGTACGATCAGATTTGATTGCTAAAAGGTTTGAGCGTTGTTATATGGTTCAATTGTTTCTAGCTCCTTATAACTCTAAGTAAGTGCTTTTTTAATAAAATTGATACTTTTGATATTAAGTTGTTAATTATTGTTATTATGTTTATGAAGGGATCACTGGTCCTTGGTGGTTATTGACCCTCATGGGGACTAAGTGTATTTTTGTGATTCTATTAGACATTCAGCGAGAAAAGAATTTAAAGGTATTGTTAATACGTAAGTATTTATTTTTCTATAATTTTGTAGTAATTGGCCTGGGTTATATTATTTGAGTCTCATACTATTATTATACTTTGCTATATCAGTGCATTTAAATTATACAATGCTAAAGATGATCGAGTTGCAAGAAAAATACTTACTTAAGAGTCAATTAAGGTATATTGAGTTACACATTCTTATTTATAATTCATAAAATTAGATTTTATTTGTTTGAATCTTATAAAAACTTTTAAATTCATTTTTTAAGCAACCATCAGTTGTTGAATGCGGCTATTATGTCATTTTGTATATGAAGGAGATCATTGAGAATCATATCATTTCAACCGATGAAAAGGTAGGTTATTATTGCGTACGTGATTCATATAAGTAGTACTTTTATGGTTTTAAATTTTATGTCATGTGTTATTTAGTGCTTTTTTTTTTCTGAGTAACTATATATATATATATATATATATATATATATATATATGCATTTTGGCGAGAAAAAACTTTTAAACAATAAGAGATCGACATTATGCGCGGAGAATAGGTCGAGTACTTTTAAGGTTTCATTTGAAGAAATGTTATGAAAACATTTATTGAAGTTTGGATTATCTGAAAATGTTATGAATGTTTGTATGACAGTATTGGATATTTCAATTCAATGTATTTGAGGCCTTTAGGAATTGAAAGTATATGTTTGTATGATAGTATTGGATACTTCAATTCAATATTTTTAGGATTTTTTTGGAATTGAAAGTATATGTTTGTATGATAGGATTGGATATTATACTATATTTTTAATAAAAAAAACGTAGTCTAAATGTACATAATAGACTATATTTTTGATAAAAAGTAGTCTAAATGTATTTAAAGACTATATTTTTTGACTATTAACTACAGTTTCTGATAAAAATGTAGTCTAAATATATTTAAAGACTACATTTTTTTGACTTTTAACTAATTTCTGATAAAAACGTAGTCTAAATGTATTTAAAGACTGTTTTTTGACTTTTAACTATAATTTTTGATAAAAATACAATCTTTGATACAGTTGTAGACTACATTTTCTGATAAAACATAGTCTAAATGTATTTAAAGATTATTTTTTTAACTTTAACTACGTCTAAAAACAGTCTAAATGAGGGACTTTTAACTACACTCACTTTTAACTACACTCATCTAGACTATGGTTTAGAAAACGTAGTCTATATATAAAAGACTACGTTTTTTAGACGTAGTCTAATTAAAAAATCATTGTAGTGATAGCTCATTTGAACAGTGATTCTGTGTGGAAGAAAAGAAAGAAAAAGAGAAAGAAAAATACTTTGAAAGAGAGATTTCTCATTGAAAGAGAGTTGGAGAGTTGCATTGATTGTTTCAAAGCCACTTGAAGTGCATTTACTTCTGGCATAGTGTTAAAGCTCCAACAACCTATCTTAAAGAGCATTTAAGGCTTCCATGAAGGCTTCATTATTGCTATTGTGCACTTAAAGAAAGAAGCCACCTCGTGTTAAGCTCTTCAAATTGTAAAGTATTTCTTATTTAGTATATGCTCATTCTTTAGGAGCATCTTGTATAAACATTACATTATTGTGGTTTGATTTGTGTTTCAAAGTTATGAAATGTGTGAGGGTAGAGGTCTACTCATGAGTATATTTGTAAGGTCTGCTTGTACCAGAAAACAAGCTTTCTAGCCATGTAGGCTAGTGATGCTAGTGGAATTCCTATAATGTTCTTGGGGAGTGGATGTAGGTACTGAATTTGATGCCGAACAACTATAGTGTGTTTTGTGTGTGATATTATCTGTGGTTGTTTGCATATTAGCCTTATATCACTATACATTATTTATTTATGAAAGAAAATATAAGAGCACATACTTGCTAGTAAATTAATTTTTAAGAAACTCAATTCATCCCCCCTCTTGGGTTGCTACATCTAGGCAACAATAATTATGTTCTTCCATCATGCTCATTTTGAACACTCCCTGCATAAAGTTAGCAAAATCTTGATATAAAGATTCATTAGTAGCTCCAAAAATGATGTCATCCACATAGATTTGCATAATTAATATATCATCATTCTCTTTTTATGAATAATATTGTATCAATATTTCCTCTAACAAAATTATTACTAATCAGAAACTTACTTAGTCTTTCATACCATGCTCGGGGTGCTTTTTTCAAACCATATAAGGATTTGTTCAATTTAAAACATGGTTTGGATATTCATGATGTTTAAAATCGGATGGTTGCTTTACATAGACTTCTTTAGCAATATAATTATTCAAAAATGCACTTTAATCATCCATTTGATATAATTTAAAATTCATAAAGCATGCAAAGGCGAGTAGAAGTTTAATTGCTTCTAATCTAGCTATAAGTGCATAGCTTTTATCAAAATTAATCCTTCTTCTTGATTGTAACCTTTAGCTACAAATATTACCTTATTTCTAATAATGTTTTCATGCTTATTTAATTTATTTCTATAAACCAATTTTGTTCCAATCATAGGGTAGTCTTTAGGTCTACTAACTAGAGTCCACACATTATTTCTTTTGAATTGATTTAATTCCTCATGTATAGCATTAATCCAACCAATGCCATCCTTTACTTCATCATAACACTTAGGTTCAATTTTAGATACAAAGGCTAGATGATTCATGCTTCTTTATAAGAAGATATAGTTTTTACCCCTTGTGATGGACCACCAATGATAAGTTTTTTGGGATTATTATGAGCATACCTTCATTCCTTTTACAATTCATGAGTACCTTGAGGTTTAGCTTGTTGAATTGATTCATTACCATCTTCTTAACTAGCTTGATCATCTAAACTTTCCTTCTCCTTCCGTGTAAGCTATTTTACTTCATCTTCAAATTTACCTGCATCATCAATTACCTCTCTCTTCCTTAATAGAAGATCATTAGTTTCATCAAATACAACATGGATTAATTCTTTTGCCACAATATTTTCTTATTAAATACCCTATATGCTCTACTATTAGAGGAGTAGCTAAGAAAATTTACTTTATCCGATTTAGTATTAAATTTATAAAGATTAGTTTTACCATTGTTTAAGATAAAACATCAACATACAAAAATATGAAAATATTTAATATTTTATTTTCTTCCTTTTTAAAGCTCATAGAAGGTCTTTTTCAAAATAGGTCTAATCAAGGCTCGATTTAAAACATAACATGCTTTATTAATTGCTTTAGTCAAAAAAATATTTTGAAGATTTCTTTCACATATCATGGTTTGGGCCATTTCTTTAAGATTTTTATTCTTTCTTTCAACTATACCATTTTATTGAAGTATCCTAGCTGCAGAAAAATTATGATCAACTCATTTTTTATTAAAAAAATTTAAAGTTTTGATTTTAATTTTCTTTTCATAATCACATCGAATTGATAAAACTTGAAAACCTTTTTCATTTGTTATTTTTCTAAAAAGCTTCAAAAATGCTTTATCTTTATTTGCTAAAAAAAACCCAAGTCAAACATGAAAATAATCATAAAACCATAATATTTACTGCCTAGAATTATGGTTCTAGTCGGTCCAAATAAATCCATATATAAAAGTTTTAAAGGTATAGTAGTTGAAACCGTATTCTTAGATTTAAAAGAGTATCTAGTTTTTTTTCAAATTGACATGCATCACAAATCTTATCTTATTCAAAATTTAGCTCCGGTAAACCATTGACTAAATCTATTTTGATTAATTTTGAAAGCAAATTTATACCGACATGTGCAAGTCTACTATGTGGGATGTACCATGCAAAAGATTAACGTATAGCAATGATTCAGATTTTAAGGTGCTTTACTTTTTAAAACGAGTAAGAATAAACTAAGGATGAATATGCGAAGAGTAAAGTAACTACCCGCATAACACGATTCACTAAGTAATAAAAAAATAGGATCCTAGGATTGAGAAACCACTACTTAGAATATGCTTTTTCTTCAGCAAAATAAAACTTATGAGAATGGATGGGTCTGATTACTAGGCAATGATGGTCTTTATCCTAAAAGATTGGATCGCACAACTCCCAGGATGGGCATCTGGAAGAAGCAGCTATGCTTCCACGGATGTTTCAACTTTTCTTCAGATAGTTCTGGAGGTAAGGAGGACTTCATCTAAGATCGTAGCACTTTGGCATCTTGGGGCTGGGATGATTAGAACAGGTATTGGAACGGATATTTATTAGGCCTCTTACCCTATTCCTCATGGAGTATCAATGCTCAGAAGCATAGAAAAATAGAAAAAGAATATCCTTTTTCATTAATCATCAATTATTCTCTACAAGAAGAAGGGAGGGGTTTTATAATAAATATTAACCCTTGAATTACATGGAAAAAAGAGAGAAAATAAGGGTGCATATTGTTTCCAAATAAGGAGATAGAAGGCATCTTGAAACAAGAGAAAAAGATCATGGAATAGCTTTTCAAATAAGGAGATCTATCTTGAAACAAGGAAAAGAGATCAGGGGATGGCGTCATATTTGCTTTCTATGAGGGATGGGCGGCAAGTCACCTTCCATAGGGGGCTTATTTGCTTTCTTTTATGTTGAGATAACTTTATAAAAATCTTAGGATGCCCTAATTGAGTAGATGGCACATACTTTGACTGTTATTCCATGTGAGGGCTTATTTGCTTCCTTTTATGACTTAATGAAAATCCTGGGATGCCCTAATTGAGTAGATGATGCCTACTTTGATTGAAATTCCATGTGGCTGCTGAGGTGGCACACTAAATATGATCCTTCATGGTTTTGGGTCTTTAACTTCTTACACTTTGACTCAATAAATCTTGACTTGACTCAGTTAAAATTACTAGACTCATACTTGACCAAATAAAATTACTGGACTCATACCGACAAAACTTGATTATAGGACTTAAAGTCAAACCAACATAAAGTAAGAAATCCATAATGACTTTAGACTCAAATTGTTGCCCAGATGTAGCAACCCAAGAGGGGGATGAATATTTAAAAAATTAATTTCTTGCGCAGATATGTGCTTTATCCCTAAAAATTTAATTGGCATCGGTGTAGTAAAGTACACAGAACAATATCACAGAAATTATGCAAGCAATCACAATCACAAGAGGGTGGTTCGGTGCCAAACTCAGCCCTTACGTCCACTCTCCAAAAAACCTAGGAATTTCACTTCAATCGTATCACAACAATTACAACCCCTAGCCTTCCCCAGCTAGTCCTCTTGTTTTCACGGCACAAGGCAGTCAACCCCTAGCCTTACCCGACTAGTCCTCTTGTTTCACGGTACAAGGAAGCCAAACCCCTAGCCTTACCCGGCTAGTCCTCTTGTTTCACGGCACAAGAAAGCCAAACAATAACCAAGGGTTAAATCTAACCCTTTTACAAAAATGTTCAGAATAGATAAGAACACACAACTCCTAAAATGAGCAAATATTCAAAGTAATACTTTACAACTTTTGTAGCAAATCTTTAGCAATAAATGTAAATCTTCGAAGTAGTTGAAGCTTTGAATGCTTGAGGGCTTTAATGGATCTGGACGACTTGAGCAGTAAATGATCTTTAGATTTCTCAACTTCGATGCTCAAAAACTTGCTTTCAGTCACTCAGAAAATATGCAATAAAGGCTCTTTTATTGGATTTCTTTCTCTTCTTTTTCGTTCTCAGATTTGTCATTTTGTCCTTTTAATCTCACTATTTAAAGCATTTCAACATCAAAGATATCTGTTCGACTCATTTGAAATAAATGAAAGTAAAATGGGAAGAAAAATATAACGTTGAGATTATTTCCCTTGAGCATTGAATGCACTTAATCCATTTGAGAAAGGAAGATTTCTACTATAATCCAAGAGATCAAAAGTTAGTATAACTGAAAATAGAAATTAAGAAGAGAGAGAGCATGCCCAAGCTTGCAAAGAGAAGAGGTAGCTGACTGGAATTAATTCCAGTTAGTTGTTCCTTGAAAATGCACGGCCATGAAGAAGAACAAGATATCATAAGCTAGCTAAAAGGAAAAACCAGTTAGCTATTTTGAAATCCTCCATGGCTTGAGGGAAAGATCATCCATAAGAAAAAGTAGTTAGCTCTTTAGCTAACTTAAGCAAGAATCCACACGGCTTGAGTTCTCCCAAGAAAAAGTAGTTAGCTCCTTAACTAACTAGAACAAAGAATCATGCGGCCAAGAGAGAGGAAACCCATAAAGTAGTTAGCTTCTTAGCTAACTCAAGCATTCATCCACATGGCTTGAAGAGAGAGATAGTTAGCTCTTAGCTAACTTGAGCATAGATTCATACGACCAAGAGAAAGAAGCTATAAAGTAGTTAGCTCTTTAGCTAACTAAGTCTTGAGTGCACACGGCTTGAGGAAGAGATAGTTAGCTCCTTGGCTAATTAGAACAAGCATCCACACACCCATGAAGAGAAGAGCCACAAAGAAAAGTAGTTAGCTTTTAGCTAACTAGAATTGGAGTCCACACAGCGTGGAGAAAAATATCTGCCATCAAGAGAAGAATGGTTAGCTCTTTAACTAACTAGATTTGAATTTTCATGGCTTGAGGAAGCCACCGCCTAAGAGTAGCTAGCTTCTTAGCTAGCTCTATCATGAAGTCACACAGCCTGGAAGGAATTCTGCAACAAATAGTTAGCTCCCAAGGAAAAGTAGTTAGCTCTCAAAGAAAAGCAGTTAACTAACAAGACATTCTAGCTAGCTAGAAAGACAACCAGCTAGCTCCCCAGTTAACCAAAAACCAAGCATGGTTTGGCCAACACAGTAACAAGGAAAAATAGTTAACTAAAGAATGAATTCAGCTCGCTAAGAGGGAGGATAAGTTAGCTAGTCAGCTAGCTAAATCCAACATGCATTCGGCCAGCATAGTAATAGGGAAAAGTAGCTAACTAAATAATACATCCATCTAGCTAAGAGAGGAGGAAAGCTAGCCAACCAGCTAGCTAATTTAAGCATGCATTCGGCCAGTTACAGGCAAGAGTAAAGTAGCTAACTAGAGAGGGAACTCAGCTAGCTAAGAAGGAGGCCAAGCTAGCTAACCAGCTAGCTAGGAAAGACCATGGTTCGGCTAGGCTTATGGCATGGGTAAAGGTAGTTAGCTAACAAATGCATCAGCTAGCTAGGAGAGAGGATAAGCTAGCTAACTAGCTAACTCATTTAACATGCAATCGACTAGGGCATTCTTCCATGAATTTTGCTTGATAAGGCTCATTTGTAAGGCACCTATACTTCCCTGCATTAACCTTAGTTTCCATAATAATTAGAATTAGTCTTTACTTAATTATTTTGTCATCATCAAAATCAATTTGGGGCCAACACAAATGAATTGACAGGAATCAAAATTCTAACTACATCAGTCAGAAATCCATAATGAGCTCAGTAATCTCTGTCTGATCCTGGTGCCCACCAATTCTTTTGGGATAGGAGGAACTCAACCCTGTTGAGTAAGGGTCAATCCGGCTCTGGTAACGCTTCAATAGGTCAGGGTCAATGCGTTACAGATCCTCTCGAGTGATCCATGAATCCTCAGATTCTGGTCAACCTTCCAACGAACTAAATAACGTTGGTAGCCTTTATCCCAGCAGTAATAGCTTGATCATTCGGGATATGCTCAATCCTTTCTATGCTTATAGGTAAATTTATTGGTGGACACTCAGGTATGGGTTCGCTCTCGAGAATAGGGTCAGGTCCAAACTGCTCACTAGGTATGATTGTTGGCTCCCTATACTCAACTAGGTCTGAGATATTGAAGGTTGAGCTAATGCCAAATTCGGATGGTAACTCGAGCACATAGCATTAGGTCTAACTTTCTTTATTACTTTGAAGGATCCAGCTCTACTGGCATGTAACTTTTTCATAGTTCCCAAAGGAAACCTCTTAGGTCTAAGCCTAATCATCATATAATCTCCCTCAGCAAATTCTTTAACTCTCTTTTAAAAATTAGCCATGTTTTTATAAGTATCATTGCTCAAATTAATCTTATTGATAATTTTCTTATGCAAATCTTTAACATATTGTGCAAATGATTTAGCTGACTCAGAGACTCATGCATGTATGGGTAAAGGGATTAGGTTTATGGGTCTATTAGGCTTATAACCATGGACAATTTCAAATGGACTCTTGCCTGTGGTCCTATTAACTGAACTGTTCTAGGCAAATTCGGTTCTAGATAACAAAAGGTTTCAATTTTTAGTATTTTTACCTATAAGACATCTCAACAAGTTTCCAAGGATTTGGTTCACTACTTCAGTTAACTGGCTATCGATTTGAGGGTGGTAGGAAGTAAAAAATTTGAGCTTAGTCCCTAACATATGCCAAAGGGTTTTTCAAAAGTAACTCGTGAATTGGATATCCCTATCAGATACAATAGTTTTTAATGGCCATGTAACCTAACCACTTCATCTAAGAAAAGTTTGGCCACCTTGGAGGCATCAAAGGCTTTGGAACAGGATATGAAATTAGCCATCTTGAAGAATCTATTGACCACAACATAGATTGAATCATGTCTCCTCTAGGTCTTAGGCAATCCTAACATAAAATCGATGCTAAGGCCTTGCCAAGGATAATCGGGCATAGGTAACCGGGTATAAAGGCCAGTGTTTTGCTTTTGTTGTTTGGCAACAGTATAAGTTCGACATCTAGCCATAATCTGAGCAACATTCCTTTTAATACTTGGCCAATAGAACCGGTTCTCAATTGCTATAATGGTCTTATTCCTACCGAAATGACCAGCTAGACCTCCTGCATGGGTTTTCTAAACTAAAAATTCTCTATGAAAAGTCTTTGGAATACACAACTTGTTATCCTTAAAAAGGTAGCCATCCTAAAGGGTATACTTAATATGCGAACTAGATGGTCCTTGTTTTATAGATTGATAGATTTCACTAAGTCGGGACAGGTCTCATATTCCTCTTTCAGTTTGTCAAATCCTACGACTTTAGTCCTAACAAACTTCAAGAGCATGGGTCGATGGCTAAGGGCATCAGCGACCTTATTTTCAGTACTAGCACAGTGTTTCAACACAAAACTGTAAGCTTGAATGTATTCTATCCACTTACCATGCCTAGGGTTTAGTTTCTTCTGGGAATTAAAGAATTTGAGTGCCTCATGATCAGAGTATAAAACAAATTCCTACTGTAGTAAATAATGTCTCCAATATCTTAGGGCTTGAACTACCGTGTAAAATTTCTTATCATAAGTCGAGTACCTAAGCTTAGCCTCATTCAATTTCTCACTAAAGAAGGCTATGGGATGGTTTTCTTGACTTAGGACTCCTCCTATACCCACTCCAGAAGCATCACAAGCAACCTCAAAGACCTTTGAAAAATGAGGTAACCTTAAAATGGGTGCTTGAGTCATCTTTTTCTTAATGTCTAGAAAGGCTTTATTTGCAGCTTTAGTCCATTCAAAGGTTTCCTTCCTAATGCAATTAGTGATGGGTGCAACTATAGAGCTAAATCCATGAATAAATCATCTATAAAAGATAGCAAGGCCATGGAAGCTATGCACATCGTGTATACTAGTATGTACTGGCCACTTAACTATGGACTTAATCTTTTTGATCAGCTAATACTCCTTCGGAGGTCACTACAAATCTTGGAAGGTGACTCTATAGGTCAAGAACTCATATTTATTCAAATTGGCATATAGGCTATCTTTCCTAAGGGTTTGATAGACTTGTCGGGCATGGCTTAGGTGGTCGTCTTTAGTCTATTGTAGATCAAAATATCATCAAAATAAACCACAACAAATCTTTCAATGAACGTTCTTAGAACTTGGGTCATGATCTCATAAAAATATTAGGAGCATTAGACAATCCAAAAGGCATCACTATCCACTCATAAAGACTATCCTTAGTCTTAAAAGTTATTTTCCGCTCATCCCCAAGTCTGATCCTAACTTGGTGATAGCCACTCCTAAGGTCAATCTTAGAGAAAATAGTTGCTTTGGCCATCATATCTAGCATGTCATCAAAACAAGGAATGAGAAAATGATACTTAATTGTTATTTTGTTAATGGCTCGACTATCAATGCACATCCTTCAAGTGTCATCTTTCTTGGGGGTTAAAAGGATAGGTACTGCACATGGACTCAGACTTTTCTAATAAATCCCTTCTTGAGGAGTTCTACAAACTGTTTTTGTAATTCTAAGTACTCAGTGGGATCATCCTATAATATGAAAATTAGGCAAAGTGGCTCCTGGGACTAGATCTATAGCATATTGCATGTCCCTTAAAGGTGGTAATTGATTAGAAAGTTCTTCAGGAAACACATCTTGGAACTCTTTCAAAAATTTTACTATATCCTGAGGCTATTCTTTTTGGGTTTAATCATGAATTTTTCTAGTAGTTAAGATCCAAACTGGTGAACCCTCAGTGATCTCACACACTAGTTCTTTAACACTGATCAGATTTAATCTCGGTTTCTTCTCTTTTAGGTTACTAATTCTCTTTTAATATGATCCTTAGGTGGAGTTGAGTTTATCACAAGCTTCTTTCCATGGTGGTTAAAGGAGCAGGAGTTAGATCAACCATACAGGGTAGCATCATGATCATATAACCAAGGTTGACCTAAGATGAACTCTCATAGGAAGGACATCACACCATACATTTTCCTGATAGGATTGTAGTTGGATCATGACTTGGCATCTCGGTTTAATGGGGATAGAAGTTAAGTCTATCTAGGATACCTTATAGGGATTGAGATGAAAAACTGTAGACAAACCTAGGGTTTTGATAACACTGGTTGAGATGGCATTAACATAGCTTCGCTATCTATGATGATCTTATATATCTTTTCCCAAACTTCACAAATATCTGTAGGACATGGGTCCTACGCCAATCCTCTTATTCTTTGGTTTGGATCAAGATACATCTAACAACTCCCAATAAATCAGATGATTCAATGACTTCCTTATCTCCTTCATATTCATCCACTAAGTGTATTCCAGCATAATACACTTCTCCTTCAAGCTCATCAGTGGGTTCAGGTTCTTCTTCCTATAGTTCTTTATGTGTAGGGATCGGGTTGGGCATTGACTAGCATAGTGTCCCAATTTATGATATCTAAAATAAGAAGCATTAGGATTAGGATTCCTCTGAACTTCAAATGCTTATCTTTATCTTCCTTGTGGGTCAATGGGGTGCTAGGAGTAGGTCGGCTTGGGTGCACTTGACCAGACCCTGGTTTTTTATTAGGGTACCTTTCCTAGTGGGTTCAGATTGATGGATTATGGGTCCCCCTTGAATTTCTCATAGTCTCTAGCTATCTGATAAGCATGTTCAAGATTATGGACTTTTCTTAAAAATAATTCTCTCTAATGTCCTCATGTAGTCCAGCCCTAAATCTAGATAGGGTCACAGTTTTAGATTCATCCATGCTACACCTCATGATATATTCATCAAATTTGGCTATGTATTCAGATACGGTCTTACTTCCCTGACTCAGCCTCTGCCATTGATCTAAAAGTCTCTGATGATAGGATAGGGGAGATACTATTCTCTAAGCTTAAGTTTCATGGCTCTTCGGTTAGCTATGGGTATGTCTCCCCTTTGCCTAGTTATCCGTTCAACATTCCTCCAGTATAGTCTAGCCTAGTGAACTAACCTGAGTTTAGCAAACTTAAACTTTCTCTCTTCAGACATTTCATACCACTCAAAGCTGGTCCATATCTTCTTCCCAATCAGTGTATACCTTAGGGTCAAGACTGCCATCAAATGTAGGCACATCGAGTCATATGTTTCCAAAGACTCTTTCCTCCAAATCCTTAAAGTCTTGGTGTGGGTGTCTAGGGTTATGTTTAGGGATGAGATCATGACAATGGGCTCTTGAACCAAGGAGAGTTGGTCTAGGTGATTCAGGTTTAGTGTGGTTCAATCAGTTCTCTTCAAGGGTCCCGATTCGCTCTTTCATTTGGTCAAACTATTGTTTAGTTGTCTAAATTGTTCAGTCATGGTTCTTATTAAAGTTTTAAGATTAGGGATCCATGGTGTAACTTGATTGTGTTTGGGATGTTGGTAATAGGCTTCTGACCTGGTGTTCATACAACACACAAATTCGTTCTAGGATTTCTAGACCTAGAAGCTCAAGTAGAATGAATCAACTTAACTTACAATCAACTTAACAATTATCCTTTCCACTGATCAGGTAAGAGGTGGGGTTATGGAAGGCTCCCCTGTGCTCTCACAGGGACATAATTAGAGAACCATAAGTCCGCTTAAGGCATTTGTCGTTGGATCCCTAGCCTTAGGCACCACTCTCAAGAAATAAGTGAAGGATTGAGTGCACTAATTTATCACAATACTTGGAACTCAACCATCTGGGTGTCCTTAGCTTTGCTTTAGATTTCTACTCAATTTTATTTAGGCTTGGGATCGAGATGAGGGTGGTTGTTTTGGGCCCAATGAAAAGTGATGAAATCCTTCCCTTACCTAAGTAGAGAAATGGCCCTTAAGTGAATTTAATGATGCATGCACACACATATGAAATATATATATATATATATATATATATATATATATATATATATATATATGTATGTATTATGTTGTAGATCTGAAAATAAGAAGAAAATTATAGATTTAAAAAGAGTAATAATTTTTATTTATTTATTTTTTAGCATGTAAAAAATTTTAGCACTATGTATGAACATGTCCTAACCATGCTCTGATAGCAAACTGATGCGGGATGTACCATGCAAAAGATTAACGTAGAGCAATGATTCAGATTTTAAGGTGCTTTACTTTTCAAGACGAGCAAGAATAAACTAAGGATGAATATGCGAAGAGTAAAGTAACTACTCACAGAACATGATTCACTAAGTAATTAACAAAACAGGATCCTAGGGTTAAGGAACACTACTTAGAACATGCTCTTTCTTTAACAAAATAGAACTTATGAAAGAGATGGGTCTGATTATCAGACAGTGATGGTCTTCATCCTAAAGATTGGATCACACAACTCCCGGGATGGTCACTTGGAAGAAGAAGCTATACTCCCGTGGATGTTTTAGCTTTTCTTTATATGGTTCCAGAGGCAAGGAGGACTTCATCTAGAATCATAGCACCTTGGCATCTTGGGGCTGAGATGCTTGGAATAATGTTGGAGCGGGTATTTGTTGGGCCTCTCATCCTTTCCTCATGGAGTGTCAAAGCTTAGGAGCATAAGAAAATAGAAGAAGAAGACTCTTTTTCATTAATCATTAATTGTTCTCTACAAGAAGAAGGGAGGGATTTTTATAATAAACCCTAACCCTTGAATTACATGAAAAAAAAGAGAAAATAAGGGCATCATATTGTTTTCAAATAAGAAGATAGGCAGCATCTTGAAATAAGAAAAAGAGATAAGAGGATAGCTTTCCAAATAAGAAGATAAGAAGCATCTTGAAACAAGAAAAAGTGATCAGAAAATGGTGTCATATTCTACTTTCCATGAGAGGTGGATGCAAGTCAACTTCCATAAGGGGCTTATTTGCTTTCTTTTATACTGAGATGACTTTATAAAAATCTTAGGATGCCCTAATTGAGTATATGACACCTACTTTTACTGAGATTCTATGTGAAGGCTTGTTTGCTTTCTTTTATGACTTCATAAAAATCCTGGGATGCCCTAATTGAGTAGATGGTGCCTACTTTGATTGGGATTTCATGTGGCTACTGAGGTGGCGCATTGAATGTGGTCCTTCATGGTCTTGGATCTTCAACTTCTTACATATTGACTCAACAAATCTTGACTTGACTCAAATAAAATTATTAGACTCATACTTGATTCAAATAAAATTATTGACTCATACTGACAAAACTTGATTATAGGACTTAAAGTCAAACCAACATAAAGTAAAAAATCCATAATGACTCTAGACTCAAATGAATTGACATGAATCAAAAGTCTAACTACATTAATAGAAATCCATAATGAGCTCAATAACCTTGTCTGATCCTGGTGCCCGCCCCACCTACGATGTTATAACCAACCAATGTCATTAACTTTAGCATTCATGGCAACTAAGCATTCTATATTTTGGTCATTCAAATAATTTAAATCTACAACGTAAACATTACCATGCCTATGACCAATAAATTTCATGCTATCATCAGTAGGATTAGTAACCATACAAAAAAATGATTCTAACATAACTTCAAAATCTTTATCACATAATTGACTAATACTTAATAGATTGTGTTTTAGGCCATCAACAAGAAGCATATTTTCTATAAAGGTAGAGGAGTGATATCAATTTTTTCAATGCCAATAATTTTTCTTTGGCCATTGTCACAAAAATGACCATCCCTTCATTTTTAGCTGCCAAAATGATGAATTGGGATTCATAACTCATCATATGTCTTGAGCACCTGCTATCTAAGTACCATCTCCTTTTTGCTCCTTGGGTCACAAGACACTTACAACCATAAATTTAAGTCTTATCTTTAGGTACCCAAACTTTCTTGGATCCTTTGAGGTTAGTTAGGATGGCTCCTTTTGGAACCCATATCTTCTTAAGATTATTACAAGTATGACAATAGCATGCATAAGCTTTGTGTCCTAATTTACCACATTTAAAATAAGTGACTTTGGGCAAATCATTTGAAAGGACAAAGATGTTTTTCAAAAAAATTATCTCTTTAAGGGATTGTAACCTAAATCGACTTTAGTGAAAATGCTCTTTGACTTTCAAGAATCATTTGTAATTTAATAGAGCTCAAATAAATTTATTAAAAATGGGTTTAAGTTTATCAATTTTATTCTTTAATTTCTTATTTTCTTGTGTTAAAACATCCTTTTCTTTCAAAAATATTTCTTTTTCTAAAGTTAAATTTTGAACTTAAATTTTCATATCTTTGTTCTTAGTGTATAATTTCTTAAATTCATCAAGTAAATCATAAAAGATATTTTGTAATTCATCAAAATGTGAAATCATCAAAGGGGTTAGGATTTACCTCCTTTTAATGAGCCATAAGACACAAGTTTGCTACTTTTTATTTTTCTTCATCTGAACTTATATTTTCACTATCACTCCATGTTGCCATCATTGCTTTCATTTTGATTTTCTTGGAATCCTTCTTTAATTGAGGACAATCGGATTTCCCAGTTTCTTGCACTCATAGCAAATAAGAGGTTGCTCCTTTTCTTTATCTTTACTTGATTCTCCTTTCATCATGAGCCTCCTCTTAATTCCTTGCTTCTTTCTCTTCATTAATCTCTTGAACTTTCTAGTGATGAGTGCAAGTTCATCATGTTCATCACTTCCTTTCAAGGACTCATCATTTTCTTCCTTTTGATCGGAGCTTTTTAGGGCTATGGACCTCTTCTTCTTTGTTTCTTCCTCATCAAGGTGTTGCTTGAGTTGAAGTTGATGGTCATTAGAGATCCCACCAGCTCCTCTAGTGGAAGGATGTTGAGATCTTTGCCTCCTAGATTGCAGTCACATTGGCTTTTCAGGACTTAGGCAATGATCTAAGAACTTTTCCTACAAGCTCATTGTTAGTATATGATTTGCCAAGATTCTTAAGGTCATTAATAATATCAGTGAAGCGAGTAAACATTTCAATTATGGATTCATTTGACTCGATTTTAAACAGTTCATATTTGTGAATTAATATATTAATCTTTGCTTTTTTAACTTGATTTGTACCTTCAAAGTAATCTCTAATCTATCCAAATTTCTTTAGTAGAAATTCAAGTAGATATATGATTGAATTCATTTGCATCAAGAGAGCAATACAATACATTCATGGCTTTTGCATTGAGCTATGCCATTTTTTTATCATGATCATCAAAACCATTAGTTTTGAGAGTGAGTGTGTGAGGGCTATTTACTATGATACTCCATAGATTATAGTCAAGTGCTTGAATAAAAATTTTTATTCTAGCTTTCCAATAAGTATAATTTGTGCCACTAAAGAGATGGGGTCTATTTGTAGACTAACCTTCAGTCAACCTGGAACCCATTTGGGTTGCCATAGATCTTTAGCTCTTTGTCGGTTAAGACAAATAGGGCAAGAGCATCTACTCTAATACCACTTGCTTCCTAGCTAAGCAACCCAAAAGGGAGGGCGAATCAGGTTCTTTTTGAAAAATTAAAAATTCAGCAAGTATGTGCTATTTGAAAAGCTTAGTTCAAAAAATTTAGTAAAGTGAGATGAAGAACAATAATGCACAGCAAACCAATCATATATAAATACAAAGATTTATAGTGATTCGATGCCAATCCTTGCACCTACATCCACTTTTCAAGGATCTCTTGGGAATCTTCTCCACTAATCGTTGGCCCAATGATTACAACCTTAGCTAACCTAGCTAACTTCTTGTTTACCAAGCACAAGGTAGCCTTACAAATCATCAATTATAGGTTTGGCACACCCAACACAAGTTTTAACTAAGTTAAAACTCAAACAAGTCAATAATGATACAAAATTCAGAATAAAATAGCTCTTATATGAGCAAATGAAATAATAATAGTACTTTACAGATTTTGGTAAGTCTTTCTCTTTAACAAACTTCTCCTTGAATGTTGAGGCCTTGAGCACTTGAATAAGCTTCTTTGAAGTTTGGTGGAGCCTTAAATGAGCTTTGATGGCTTTTGAAAGCTTTGAAGCACATATCTTTTTTTTTAATCCCCTTGAATGACTCTTAAAATCTCTTCAACCATTCTTGAAAACTCTCTTAAATCCATCATTTAAACTTGTATTTATAGTCTTCTAAAAGATTAGAACATTAACTAGCCATTTTGAACCATTGAGGGTGGTTGGAATAAGAGTTTTGAAGCCTGAATCAACTAGCTATTATAGCTCCTAGCACTGTATTATTCGACTCCCTAGCCGACTAACAGGCCATAAGCCAACTATAGAGCTGGCTAACTGAATTTTTCTCTCTTTTTAAACCATAGTAGCTGACTATAGAGTCGACTAACTAAAATCAACTCTCTGTATAAGCCATAGTAGCCGACTACAGAGCTGACTAACTAGCTCTAGACTACTATTTACTCAATTTTGTGCATCAGTAGCTGGCATGAGAGCTAGCTAACTTGCTTTATAACATAAAAACTCAATCCAAGGCCAAGAAAACTTATAGTTTTGATGAATTCAAGAATTCTTCTCCATAGAATTTATTATAAAAAAACAAAAATTTTAATATTTAGGTCTAATATAATTAGAAAAAATTCTAAAATGTAAAAAACTTACCTAGTAGCAATTTGGGCCTATTTATGCTCATCCACCACTAAATCATTGATAAGTCTGCTAATTATCCTAATTTAACCATTAAAATAAATATTAATTATTTTAAATTTGTTAAGAAATGATACTTTTTATTGATATTTTTAGAAAAGGAGCTTATAGATAGAAAGAGCTCAATTTTTGGAGTCCAACGGCATAGACGGTACTCAAATTGGGACTTTGTTTATCCAATAAGGAAGAAGAGATGATTTTGCATCATTCTCGATGCAACCTAAGGCCTATGATATAGAATAGACGATTGAGAAGTTTTCTAACGATATCTTGCCGATCCTGAGCCCGATTTACTCCAACTTTTACTAGGAGAAAGCCCTAGACGAGCTCTATAAAAGAAGGATCCCAAGCAGTAGTTTGGGAGAGGAGTTTCTACATAATTCTTTTTATTTTTCTTTTGTTTAGATCATTGTATTTAGGCTTGGAAGAAAAAAATTATAGAAGGAATGCTGGCAACAACAATGCACGGCTAGATTCCTTCAACTTGGAATAATGATGAAGCATATAACCAAGTCTATCTCTCTTTTCATTCTTAATTTTTATGCAATAAAAATCATACTCTTCTTTTATATATCTTTTGAGTTATTTTTCTGATCGAAGTTTTGATCTGACATACATGGCCTGCACCCTCTATTGACATATCGTGATCTCAAGATACGATACATGCCTAAAAGAGATATATCATAGTATGGCATATTAGACCCCTAACCTTGCAAATAATTAAATATTTTATACTCTAAGCAAATGTGTCGTGATGATATGGCTCGTGCTTGACAAGAGATAAATTATTTTAACCTGAATTTGAAAAAATTATTGCTATTGCAACACAAAAAAAAAAGAAAATAAAATTGGTTTGCATGGTGGATTCGGATTCCTGGGTTGCTTTTCATGCTATCTTGATTTCATTAATTAATTAGTCATTATCTTTTAATAAACACTACTCTTAAATTAATTCTCTACATATATATTTTTTTATGAAGTAATTGCCCTTGGTCCCCGATTTCGATTCACTACTAGCTATTGTAGTGAGTAGGTTTTATTTTCGACCGGCAACGACAGCGATAAAATTTTGGCACTGTTGCCAGAAATCTAGGCATGATTGGTTAATAAGAAAAAGAATTAAAAAATTCTTTTTTTCCCAAGATCTTTCTCTTAGTTTTATTCTTATTTTCAATCTTTCCTATTCTTTCTTATTGTTTCATTATTATTTATGCTTCTATATAAAAAAATGTAAAAAAAAAATCTTTTTTTGTATAGTTATTGCTCTCTTTAGCTTATTACTTTTTTGTAATTACCTTAATTATTATATTTTTTATTTTCTTATTAACCTAAAAAAAATTACTTTTCTTTTTGTCACAAATTTACTTCTAACCTAATTAACTTTTTCTTTTAATTAACTTACCTTAAAGAACCTAAAAGAAAACCCTAAGACACTTTCTATAAAGTATAATTAATTTAAGGAAACAAATAATAAACTTTAAAAACTTTCTAACTTGTTTAAACACTTTTTTTGACTTGCACTATATTTTCATAAAATATTCTAAGAGCATAACTCCTAAATAACATAAGGTGAGCATTTCATCACCCTTCCTTGTCTCACAAACCACCACCCTGCATACTGTATAATCCTAATCCATTAATTTAAAATTAATTAGATGATGATCCCTAAGGACTTTTGAGCTCACTAGGACAAGGGACTCTGAGAGTTAGACTAGCTTAGTATTAACTAATTCACCGGTGTTTAGGAAAAGGGTTTAAGGACGATGTAGCCCTGAAGGAAGGTGGTTCTTTAATTGGTTCCGGTGTCTGACCTGGCCAATTAGTTTGGTGTCTAAGGAAAGCAATTGAGGGACCCTCATTGACCTTACCCTTATCTGGTTGGTTGCTAGTTAGTATCTGACTTCGAAGATTCAAAGGCAACCTTGGCAGTTAGGAGCTGTCTAAATATAGGGTAACCCTAGGGTAGAGAGTCCAGTGCTTGACAACTTACTTTTTTAACAGAAACTTTAACCTAATTAAAACACTCTTCTCTATCGTCTCTAAATCTAGGATTCTTTAGGTTCTTGTCTTTAGACTTCTTTCTCTTATTCTTTCCTTTTTTTTCTCTTCTCTCTCTCTACATAATATAAAAAAAAACTCTAAATTGCAACTTAAAAATGGGAGTCTGGTCGATTAGTAAGGATAGATCTAAACCCTACTCTTGACCAAAAAAAAGTAACAATGGAGGAATTAGGACATCCCCTTAACATGAGAGAATATTGCTACCTCATTGGATCTTCCTAACCATCATGCATTTGACTATCCCAAACAAATGCTGCCAGCTTTGAGATTAAGCCTCAAATTATCAACATGCTCCCTAAATTCATAGAAATTGAGGATGCCTATATTTTTGTTAGAGAATTTGAGGAAGTATGGGATACTATAAGGATGCATGAACTTTCAGAAGATGCTAGGAAACTTAGGCTAATTAACTTTGCCCTTAAGAAAAATACCAAAAAATGGTTGTACAGTTTACCTACTCAGTCAATCTCAACTTGGGAGGGTTTTGTTAAAGCATTCTTAAGAAAATTCTTCCTACATCATAAAACAGCCAAGTTGAGAAACGAAATTATCCAATTTCATCAATTAGGGGAAGAGCCTTTCTGTAAGTATCTAGACTGATTTAAGAACCTATTAAGCTAATAACCACACCATAGGATAAAGACTTGGAGGTTATGCCAAAGCTTCTATGAAGGTCTAAACCAAAACTCTAGAACCATGCTCGAGTCGATGTGTCAAGGCAACTTTATGCAAAAACCACCCAATGAAGCCTGGTAGTTTCTAGAGGATTTAGTAGAAAAGAGCCTACAATAGGAGGGAACTAAGGAATTTGAACCCACACCATCAAGAGGTGATATGCACCAATTCTCTTCATCTATAGTTGAAGAAGATACGATGGCATATTTGATTTATAGGATAGAAGCCTTGGAACTCAAAGGACAGGCCTAGATAAATTATGTAAACCAACTGTTCACACCTGCCTGCACTGGATGCAATAAGCCAGGACATATAGTAGAAGAGTACCCCCACTTCATGATCCAAACTAAAAATAGTTGTGCACAGGTGAATGCGACCTATCAAAGAACAACCAACAATCCCTATGCACCAACCTAGAACCCAGGGTGGAAGAACCATCCAAACTTTGCCTGGTCACAAGGTCCTAATATAGGTGGTCCCAACTTCAACTAGCCTAACCCAAGGCCCAATTATATAGGAAATAACCCACCAGTCAATCAGAATGAAAAGAGGTATAGTTCCCTAGATAAAGCCCTGAAAACCCTAGTTAAATCCCAAACTGACACCTATGCCATGATAAATAGCACCAATGCTACCTGAATAACTTTATGCAAAATACAGGACAACAACTATCCACCAATACCCAAGCCATAGCTCGTTTGGAGATGTAGGTAGGTCAGTTAGCTACAATAATAAGTGAAAGAGAATAGGATAAGTTACTGAGTCAGTCCAAAGCTAACCCAAGGAACCTAAGCATCCAATGATCAAAACAAGGAGCCCAAATTAACCAACTAAGTGTCATTCAAACATTAAGATCTGAAAAACAAATAGATAACTAGGTGGGTATATATGAAGAAGAAGAATTAGAAGTTCCACCACTTGAACAACTTATTGAGTTGGGTCAGCCCAAAACACTTGAGACATTAGAGTCTAATGTAATGCCCAACCCATTAGTTGAGCCCATGCTAAAAGAAAAAAAACCAAAAATTAGGGTTATAGCACCATTCCCAAATAGATTTAAGCCCAACTAAAATTCAGCCTAATTCGATAAAATTTTGAAGGTCTTTAAGCAAGTTAAAGTAAACATCTCCTTACTAGACATGATCCAACAGGTCCCAGCCTATGCCAAATTCCTTAAGGATCTATGTACCAAAAAGAAAACCACTAATTTGCCCAATAGAGCCTTTCTGGCAACCGGTGTGAGCTCTTACCTATCAAACTATATGCCAGTGAAATACAAAGATTCAGGGTTACCCACTATTTCATGTATTATGGGGAACACCCTCATAAACAGAGCTCTATTGGACTTAGGGGCAAGTGTTAATATATTACCATACTTTGTATATGAACAACTAGGTTTGGAGAACTAAAGCCTACAAAAATAACCCTATAAATAGTAGATTGCTCTTTGTGTGTTGATCAAAGTTAGTGACTCTATCTACCTGGTGGACTTTGTGATTTTAGAAACTGAACTGGTAACAAACCCAAAGAGCCACATCCTAGTGATTTTAGGTAAACCATTTTTTGCCACAGCTAATGCCCTAATTAATTTTCAAAATGGATTAATGAAACTTTTCTTTGGGAATATGTCAATTGATCTTAATATTTTCAATCTTACCAATACACATCAAATGAGCGACTCAAATTATGTTCAGGATACTGTTTATGATCCAATTGACCTTAGTGACGAAGAGCTTGATCTAGAAATCTGCATAAATCAAGATAGGGAGCAAATCAATGAGGTTGCTACAATTGATGAAAATCAAGATGGAAATCTTTAACTGAACCACTAGAAAAAGTACCTGAACCATTATCCAAACCATCAATGGAGAACACACCCAAATTAGAACTAAATCACTTCCCAAGTACCTCAAATATGCATACCTACGTCCATTAAAAACCTTGCCCATGATTATTTCAGCCGACCTACGCTCCTCACAAGAAGGAAAACTATTAAATGTCCTAAGAAAAAAATAAAGAAGTATTAGGATGGGCCATGACTGACATAAAAGGAGACTTAACCCAACCATGAAGGAAGTAGTAAGGAAAGAGATTATCAAACTCCTTGCTAACAATATAATTTATCCTATTTCAGAGAGTTCTTGGGTAAGTACTGTGCAAGTGGTGCCCAAGAAGTCAAGAGTCATTGTGATCCAAAATGACAACAATGAGTTGGTCCCAACAAGAATTCAAACTGGATGAAGGGTATGCATTGATTATAGAAAATTAAATACAACCATAAAAAAGGACCACTTTTCTTTGCCTTTTATAGATCAAATGTTAGAACAATTAGTGAGGCATGACTTTTACTATTTTCTGGATGGATACTTTGATTACAATCAAATTACAATAGCTCCAGAGGATCAAGAGAAGATAACATTTACCTGTCCATATGAAACCTTCGCCTATAGATGTATGCCCTTTGGCTTATGTAATGCACCATCTACCTTTCAAAAATGCAAGACTAGTATTTTTTCTAATATGGTAGAATGGTTCCTTGAGATTTTCATGGATGACTTTTTTATTTTTGAGTCTATTTTTTCTAAATGCCTATATCACCCTAGACTGATCTTAGAAAGATGTAAAGAAAAGCATCTAGTACTAAATTGGAAGAAGTGCCAATTTATGGTGAAAAAAGGTAAAGTCCTTGGCCACATAATTTCATATAGAAGTATAGAAGTAGATAAGGCCAAGGTAGATTTTATTATAAATCTTCCTCTACCTAAATCAGTCAAAGAAATAAGATCATTCCTTGGACATGCTGGATTTTACAGAAGATTTATCAAGAATTTTAGAAAAATGGCTTGACCATTGACTAACCTATTAGCCAAAGAAGTCAAATATGACTTCATATCTGAATGTCTCGAGTCCTTTGAATATTTTAAGAAAGAATTAACCTCAGCATCAATCATTCACCCATCTGTATGGACTCAACCTTTTGAGCTTATGTGTGATGCATTCGATCATGACATAAGAGCGATCCTAGGGCAAAGAATTGATAAGCTATCTTGAATGATCTACTAATGATGCACAACTTAACTATTCTAGCACTGAAAGGAATTTTTAGCTGTGATATTTACACTAGAAAAATTTAGGTCTTACTTAGTGAGGTCTCATGTAGTCATTTATACTGATCACTTTGCCATCAAGCATCTTCTTTCAAAGAAGGAAGCCAAGGTATGCTTAATTAGATGGATCCTGCTCTTACAAGAATTTGACCTAGAGATCAGAGATAAAAAGGTACTAAAAATGTAATGGTCAATCATTTATCTAGGTTAACGATCACACCTACTGAGGAACTATCTATCAATGAGTCTTTTCCAGATGAATAACTTATGTCTGCCATTATGGAACCATGGTATGTCGACATAGTCAATTACTTAGCCACTGATCAGATTTTGATGCACTGGAATGCTCAGGACAAAAATCAATTTTTCTTCCAAGTAAAATACTTTATTTGGGATGACCCATATTTTTTTAAAGAATGTCCTAACCTTATTATTAAGAGATGCATCCCAAATCAAGAAGTCAAGAGCATTTTGTCCTTTTGCTATGACCAAGCTTATGGTGGTCATTTTGGAGCTAAAAAGATAGTGGCAAAGGTGCTCTAATGTGGATTCTACAGGCCCAACCTATTCAAAGATGCTTATGAATATTATAAAAGTTGTGTTAGATGCTAGCAAATAGGTCGGATCACAAAGAGAGATATGATGCCTATGAATCCAATATTGATAGTAAAGATTTTTAATGTATGGGAAATTGACTTTATGGGATCGTTTTCAAAATCTTTTAGAAACGAGTATATTTTGATAGCCGTAGATCATGCATCCAAGTGGGTAGAGATAATATCTTGCAAAACTAATAATAGCAAAATTATTATAAAATTTTTTAAGGAACATATCCTCTCCTACTTTAGTATTCCAAGGGCTATTATCATTGACAACGGAACACACTTCTGTAGCCAATCCATTGCATCACTGATGAGAAAGTATAATAATACCCATAAGATGGCCACACCTTATCACCCATAAATGAGTGGGCAAGTAGAAATTTCTAATGGACAAATCAAATAGATCCTAAAGAAGATTGTGAGCTCTAATAGAAAAGATTGGTCAGTGAAGCTAGTGGATGCACTATGGGTATCACACTGCTTTCAAATCAATTTAGGAATGTCTCTTTATAGGCTTGTGTTTGGTAAGACATATTACTTGCTGGTAGAATTAGAACATAGGGCAATGTGGGCCATAAAATAATTGAACATGGATTTGGATGCAGCCAAAGACCAGAGAAAATTACAAGTAGATGAACTTGAGAAAATTAGAAATGAAGCATATGAGAATGTAAAAGTTTACAAGGAAAGAACTAAAACCTTTCACAATGAAGCTATTTTTAGAAAATCTTTTACTCGTAGGTAAAAAGGCTTCACCTATATTTAGAGACATTAAGATCTAGATGGACTGAACCATATATAGTAAAGAAGTCTTCCCACATGAAGCGATAAAAATTGAAAATCCAAGTAATGGTGCTATTTTCAAAGTTATGGACAATGCCTGAAACCATTCCTGGAATTAACCATTAAAGAAGCTGGGAAGGTTATGATTCTATATAAAATAGAGTAAGTCATGATGTTTGGCTGAAGATGTTAAACTTAGCGCTTTTTAGGAGGCAACACAAATTTTTATTTTTTAACCTTTATTTTAGTAATTCTTATTTTTAGAAATAAAAGACTACTCCAAATCGTCACTTCTAGCATTACATGAGGCATATCTAGTCCAAGTTGTATCTCTCCTTATTTTATTCTTTCCTACTCCATTGAGGATAATGAAATTAAGTTGAGGGATAAGGAAAAATATTTTTTAAAAATATTTTAAAAATATCTTGGTAATTTTTGAATTTTTTAAAAACTTTTTATAAATCATATGTCTGAAAGAAATTTTTGAGCAAAATATTTTTTAAAAAGGTTTTTTCTTACCCCTCAACTTAATCATGTGCCATGAAAGAAATTCTTGACCAAAGTTGACTAGAAAAAGGTAACAGAGTTAGAAAGTATTGGCTAATTACTATAGCAAGCCATGGAGCACACTAATTAATCAAACTTTCAGCCTACTTAGTCATCTGAAGGCTATTAGCACTTCCATTGCGCATGCATATTGATGAGGTAAAATAGGTATTAGTTGTAAGGTCAATTGAAGATTCAATTTTTACTAAAAATTGATAATTAATATACATCCCATTGAGACAAACTTAAATTTGAGGAAAGAGCTATTGTATGATAAAAAAAAAGTTTAAAGATTAGTTTTCCACGAGTAATCAGGCTCTTTCACCTAAGTAAGCATTGTTGCTCACGTTAAAAGTGGGCAGTATGAAGTTATTATAAATAAATAAATAAAATATATCAAGCAGTGTAAAAGCTATCTCAGCTCATGTGCTTAATTTGAAGATGTATAGAAAATTGAGCAAAGTAGGTGATAAGTGAAGATACAATTGTTCCTTACAAGCAGTACCAAAATGCTATGTTAGCCATCACAAACACAAATATTGTAAATCTATGGGTGAACTCTAAGAAAGTTTATGATAGTTATGACTACAAAATTTACTTCAAAAACTCAATACTTAGTGATACTGGCTAGTTTCTTTCAACCTTAAGCCTAGATCTAATTTTGCAAAGAAGAATATTAGGGATACATGATTTTATTTAATTACATTACTAAGGGACTAGCAATAATTAAGTTGAAGGGTATGATAAGTCTATTAATTATCCTAATTTAACCATTAAAATAAATATTAATTACTTTAAATTTATTAAGAATTGATACTTTTTATTGATGTTTTTTTAGAAAAGAAGCCCATAGATGTAAGAACTCAATTTTTGGCCTTCATAACCTATTACAATGATAAATTAAATGAAAAAGATTAAGAATAATTATGACCATTTCTTTAAGAGGTCGAGTCTTTGAAAAAATATTATTTATTATAAAAAAGCAAAAATTTTAATATTTAAGTCTAATATAATTAGAAAAAAATTCTAAAATGTAAATAACTTACCTAGTAGCTAGTTTGGGGCTATTTATGCTCATCCACCGATACATCATTGATAAGTCTATTAATTATCCTAATTTAACCATTAAAATAAAAATTAATTACTATAAATTTATAAAGAATGTATACTTTTTATTGATATTTTTTAGAAAAGAAGCCCATAGATGGAAAGAGCTCAATTTTTGGAGTCCAACGACGTAGGCGACACTCAAATTGGGACTTTATTTATCCGATAAGGAAGAAAAATGATTTCACATGATTCTCAGCATAAGCACAGGCCTATGATATAAAATGGATGACGGAAAAGTTTTTTACGATATCTAACCGATCCTAAGCCTAATTTACTTCAACTTTGACTGAAAGAAAGCCCAAGACAAGCTCTGTAAAAGGAGGACCCTAGGCAGTAGTCGAAAGAGAAATTTATACATAATTCTTTTTATTTTTATTTTATTTAGATAATTATATTTAGGTTTGAGAGAGAAAAATTATGGAGGAAATGTTGGCAACAGCAATGCACTATTAGATTCCTTCAACTTGGAATGATGATGAAGCCTGTAACTAGGTTCTATCTCTCTTTTTGTTCTTGATTTATATGAAATAAAATCATGCTCTTCTTTCATATATCTTTGAAGTTATTTTTCTGTTCATCTGGCATACGGCCTGCACCCTCTATCAACATATCATAATCTCAAGATACGGTATGTTTCTAAGAGAGGTCGATCATAGTATGACATATTAGACCCTTAATCTTGTAAATAATTAGATAATTTATACTCTAAGCAGATGTGTCATGATCTTCTAATACGGTCCATTCTTGACAAGAGATAAATTATTTTAACCCTAAATTTACAAAATTATTATTATTGCAACATAAAGAAAAAAAGATAAAACATATTTGTATGGTGATTTGGATTCCTGGTTGCTTCTCCGTTGTCTTTATTTCATTAATTAATTAATTAGTTATGATCTTTTAATAACCACTACTCTTAAATTAATTCTCTATAGATATTTTTTGTGAAATAATTACCAGGATATGATTTTGGATTCACCACTAGCTATAGTAGTGAGTAGGTTTTATTTTTGACCAGCAACGATAGTGATCAATCATCTACTTTACAGCTTACATAGCATAGATATCTACTTTACAGCTTACATAGCATAGATATCATGGCTCTCATTTGGTAAGCATTATCATTAATTTTTTTAAATAAAAATAATTTTACTGGAAACTATCTATAGCAAAATAATGGAACCAGATGCACTCTCGTTGCATGCATTAAAATTTAAATCCTGATTTTCAACTTCGAAACTACAATTTTGATTTCTACCTAAGGAAAACTCAACTCAACTCAAAGTCTTTTCCCAACTACATGCGATCGGCTATATAAATCTGCTGGACTAAGTCGATACTTAAATTATAAATAATATTTTTTTTATATTAGTTTAAGTCTAACTCTACCTCTATCAATACCATGGACTATTAAAAGATCACTCTTTCTAATGGGAGCATCTAAAGGACTTTTGTACATGTCCAAACCATCTTAATTAGGTTTCTCTCATTTTATCTTCAAATGGGGTTACTCCTATCATTTCTCGTATATTTTTATTTCTAATTTTATCTTTTAATTCTACCTTCAAAATTCAACAATCTAAAATTTCGTATAGGTTTATAATCCATCCACTAACTCACTCATGCAAATTTAATCATTACTTCTTTTTATTTACGCTATTACTTACTTTTGGTAGACCTAAACTAATATAAACATAAATAATTAAAAAAATATAACTATTTATAATTTGAATGTCGACTTAATCCTGAATAAAGCAGAGTGGAGGAAGCAAATTCATGTAGCCAACCCTATGTAGTTGGAAAAAGGCTTAGATGAGTTGAATTGAGTTATATTACTTTCTTTTGTGCATAACATGTTTGATGAGAGATATTATCTCCTATTCAACCACTAAAAAAAAAAAAGCAAGCATAGCAACACTTTATTTCGCGCTAGGGCGTAGCGTCGGCAAATATCGAAACCTAAGAACGGCCGATAGTTAACCGACGCTTATAGGCGTCGGCAGTTAATCGATGCTTACCAGTGAAACCATAGCCGCCTCTCCCCTCCCTTTCCTCCTTATGCTGATAATCGGTGCCGGACCACTCCCGAAACTCGATCGGGCCGCGCTGAAAACAAGCCTAGACATCGCACACCGGGGTTGACACAGATCAACGCCGGGTGGAGGAAAAAGGGTCGCAGTCACTCTTCCTTAATCCGACCTCGTGGATGCATAGGGGATGAGGAGCGTGGAAGGGCGGCCGAAAGGGAGCCGGCTTCCGTCCCACTGCACAAGGGAACGAACGAGCTGAGAGACCTCTTCAACTTTGTTTTTTCTTTTTCTTTTTTTTTCCCTTTTTCTCGCTTGGTTGATGCTTTCGGCCTCCCAGGGATTTTGAACTTGCTTAGTTCTTTGCCTCTCTGTGCCTCCCGCGGCTTTGGACGCAGCATTCTCTGTGCTTCCGTTCTCTACACCCTTCTCTCTCTTCCCATTCCCAATAGTTAGAGCTCTCTATTTCTCTCGTTCCAAATCCTAAGGTAAATTTATGCTTAAATTACTCCCTCCCTCTCCCTTTCTCCACCTTTCTCTCTAGATCTAATATAATATTTTTGTTATCGTTTTCCAGCTTTGGATATGAGAATGTTGGGGAGGAAGAAGAAGCGGAGATCCCGATCTCCGACAAGTCCAGATCTGAATCGAGAAGAGGAATGCATTTTTATTTCTGGCGAGCGTGGGATCTTGGGAGGTTATGAAGCTTAAGGGACTCCATCTGCCCCTCCATCAGTATGCGATCGATCCATCTAATACTTATTAATTATTACTCTGTCATGCAAGCTATTAATTTTATGAAATCGTTCGCTCAAGAACTTATTTTATTTTTTAAATGGAAATTAGGTTGCTTGGGATGGAGGTTTAGGCCAAGGTTTCTGAGAGGAAGCGACGCATCCATTGTATTGGTTTAAATCGTCTTGGTTTGGCATCTCCCTCTGTCCTCATTTGGATTCCTCCACGCTTACGCACTGAGACCACCACAACAAGGCTTTAGTGGCAAAGAAGCTGGGTGGAGATCGAGGGGAGATGGGAGGCGACGGAGGTGTTGGGCTCACAGTAATGGCTTTGTTATTGGTGTCTTTGTGTGTATTAGTGGAGTCCAAGTGTGCAAGGAATCCAGTGCTGTTCAACTTTGGCGACTCCAACTCCGACACCGGAGGCTTGGCGGCCGGGTTGGGAAATGTATTCCCACTGCCGGACGGCCGTGTTTTCTTTCACCGGACAGCTATCCAACGGCCGACTCATTACCGACTTTCTCTGTTTGTAATCTTTCTTAGCTTGAGAGTTGTTTCATTTCCCACCTCTTTTGAGTTTTGAGCGAGAGCTATGCTCCGGGTTGTGATCTTGATGGTAGAGTGAATAAATAATTATGAATAAATAATAGTTACTTCAGTTAAACAATTGTTTTGTTTTCAGTTGACACAACGCCTTTGAAATGGTTTAGCAAAAGAGTGACAACCCTTTTTTAAAGGGTTGGTATACTTTTGGTTGCCCAGGCTTTTAAGCGTCTGTATATTTTTATCTTGCCGACCCTAATAGGCGTCGGTATTTTTTTTCAACTCATTTAAAAAGCATCAAAATTTTTTATCTTCACCCCTAATTTATCGACGCTTCAAAAAGCGTTGGAATATTATTTTTTGGTGCTTTAAAGCATCAAAAAATAACCTTTTTTAGCGATGTCTCCCTTAACAATTATTGTAGTGATAATTAGTTTTAAAATTTAAAATCCAACATTTTATAATTTATTTTATAAAATTTTTATATTTATTCAATTCAGCAGCATAAGAAGATTCAAACAAGACCTCAAACTGAGACACCATATTTTATTCTTGAAATGCATGGGCCATACAATCATCTCCATCAAATATTACTTAGGGTATTCCTTGGTGCAAATGCATTGGCTCAAGAATTTATTGCAATATCCTCCATCGCACTTGTTGCTTTGGCAAATTGTTCTGTTGCAATCTATGCATTTCGATTGTTTGCATGTTATATCACTGTTGCTGCTGAAATCTGTCCTCCGGCTCGGGCGCGATCGGGCTGCAGCGTGGGCTCCCTTCTGGGTGGACCTGCAAGACAATCCTCACGCGAGAGGCATTGGGGATGGCCCTCTGCGAAAGACCCTCCGACGCCCAAGTCAGTGGAGACCAGCAATCAACAAATATGGGGAGAAGGATCCCCCAGGAAGAGTTCCTCCGAGCTCTCGTGGGAGCTTTCATGGCGGAGTGTAAGAACTGCGAATGAAAAATGGGCATAGAATAGCCGTACCTGAGAGGCTTGAGGGTGGTAGTATTTATAGGCAGTCACCTGACTTTTTGGACGTGCTCTGGATGAGGTCTGAAAGTTGTTGGGATTCGAAACGGATTCGAATCAGGTTGTTACAGGGCCAGTAGGATCCGTATCTGGTTAGTTAGAGGATCGACGGCTGGGAGGCGGGGAGAGCTGGCCGATGGCTCGAGACTCAGTGGCTGCGTGGTTCCTAGGCCACTATTGTAGGTCCTAGGCCACGTCTTTGCATGATTCCTTGTTTGGAATCTTATTCTGTTACAGTGAATTTGAACTCTCCCGCGCCAGATTCCGCAGAGGTGTTTTGAACTGTGGTTCAGTCATCATGGCTGGCGGAGGCTCGGCGGAGGTAGGTGCCGAGGCACAAGGGGCCAACGTGGCAGCCATAAATGCCTTAATGCATGGAAGAAAATAAGGCATTGAATGTCTTAAAGCAGGTAGATATATGTGGCCTTTATGAGGTCATAAATGCCTTGATGCAAAAGACATAGCGTGGTTGCGGAGGTCGAGGTATGTTGGCCGAGCTATATCGAAGCTGGCCGAGGCTGAGGCTGGCCGAGCTATGCTGGCCGAGCTATGTTGGCCGAGCTATGCTGAAGCTGGCTGAGGCTGAGGCTGGCCGAGCTATGCTGGCCGAGCTATGTTGGCCGAGCTATGCTGAAGCTGGCTGAGGCTGAGGCTGGCCGAGCTATGCTGAAGCTGGCTGAAGCTGAGGCTAGCCGAGCTATGCTGGCCGAGCTATGTTAGCCGAGCTATGCTGAAGCTGGCTGAGGCTGAGGCTGGCCGAGCTATACTGGCCGAGCTATGTTGGCCGAGCTATGCTGAAGCTGGTTGAGGCTGAGGTTGGCCGAGCTATGCTGGCCGAGCTATATTGGCCGAAGTATACTTTCTCCTTTCTTTTTATTCCATTAAATGCTTGCCAAGTCATTATGACCGTTTCTGCACCATTAAATACTCCAGCCTATTGACTTGACTGCTGGATATTAATGAGGGGGCCTTGGGAGAACCCACGCACGTGACATGGCCCTTTTGCCCTTTTGTTCTCTTTCTTCATTATGACGAGACGCTCGTTGCTAGAATGTTGCGCCAGCAGCCAGTTGGCAAGCAGAGCGTTTGGATCGGGCGCGACCCCATCGCCAATGGAGAGATTAACAATGTAATGACGATTTTACCCCTTAATACATGCCCCCCACTCCCTAGTCTAAAGTGTAACTTCAGATATAGGGAGTAGAATTCTGGAGCAATCTTATTTGGGGAACATGTCATTCGATCCTCTGTAGAGGAAGTATTTATCTCTGTGTAGGTTAGAGAAAGGCCTGGGTGGCCCTCTTGCTGAAGTAAAATAAGGTGCTTTAGTTGCACTAGAGTGTCTGAGAAATTATCCGGCTGGGACGAAGCTTTAGTGCTGTATCACTCGGATTGGCCGAGGCTGCAGAAATATATCACTCAGTCTTCGGCCGAGGCTTTTGATAATAAGAGATGCACTCCGGCTCTGGCCGGGGCTTTTGAAGATCAATAAGAAATTCCCTCCGACTTTAGCCGAGGGTTTCGACATGTCACTCGGTCTTGGCCGAGGTTTCTGTTAATAGGTGATGCCCTTCGGCTCTGGCGAGGCTTTTGATAATAAGAGATGCACTCCGGCTCTGGCCGGGGCTTTTGAAGATCAATAAGAGATGCACTCCGGCTCTGGCCGGGGCTTTTGATAATAAGAGATGCACTCCGGCTCTGGCCGGGGCTTTTGAAGATCAATAAGAAATGCACTCCGGCTCTGGCCGGGGCTTTTGATAATAAGAGATGCACTCCGGCTCTGACCGGGGCTTTTAATAATAAGAGATGCACTTCGGCTCTGGCCGGGCTTTTAATAATAAGAGATGCACTCCGGCTCTGGCCGAGGCTTTTAATAATAAGAGATGCACTCCGGCTCTGGCCGGGGCTTTTTATGACCTGCTTCTCATTGTAACTTTCAAGGAGAGTTATAAAAATTTCGCAGGCCTTTTAAAAACTAAACTTAATTCAATGAATAAAAATGGGTCTAGAAAGAGCGTACTTTTATGGATGAATTTATTACTCGGTTGTTGCCGAGCCTTCAGAAATATATCACTCGGTTTTTGGCCGATGCTCTGGGAATTTATTACTCGGTTGTTGCCGAGCCTTTAGAAATATATTACTCGGTTGTTGCCGAGCCTTCTCAAGATGCTACTCGGTTGTAACCGAGGCTTTCAAATAATAAATTACTCGGTATTGCCGAGCCTTCAAAGAATTACTCGGTGTTTCCGAGCCTTCAAAGATGCTACTCGGTTGTAACCGAGGCTTCCAAATAATAAATTACTCGGTGTTGCCGAGCCTTCAAATAATTACTCGATGTTTCCGAGCCTTCAAAGATGCTACTCGGTTGTAACCGAGGCTTCCAAATAATAAATTACTCGGTGTTGCCGAGCCTTCAAATAATTACTCGGTATTTCCGAGCCTTCAAGATTATATTTTACTTGGCGCTGTCAAGGTTCGAAGAATTTTATTGCCCGACCCAGCCGAGGTTCGGAGATTTTTACTTGGTCCTGCCAAGGTTCGGAGAATTTTGTTGCTCGGCCCAGCCGAGGTTTGGAGATTTTTACTTGGCCCTGCCAAGGTTCGGAGAATTTGTTGCTCGGCCCAGCCGAGGTTCGGAGATTTTTACTTGGCCCTGCCGAGGTTCAGAGATTTTGTTGCTCGGCCCAGCCGAGGTTCGGAGATTTTTACTTGGCCCTGCCAAGGTTCGGAGATTTCCTGTGCAAATAGGCAACTCGGTCGTGCCGAGGATTGGTGAGCAGCACCTATTTCTTTTCGCAATCTTTGGCAACATAATGTGTGATGATTCACGTTGCAAATTACGAAAATACGTGCCGATAGGAAGGTATAATAAGGCATATCAAAATGGACTTATAAAGGACATACCCTATTGATAATACTTACGGAGATTGTCCGAGTTCCACGTCCGGGGATAGACTTTCCGTTTAGATCTTGCAGCTTGTAGGTTCCCGGTCCAATGATCTTCGCCACTTGGTAGGGGCCTTTTTCCTTGCTCCAGCGGTTTGGAGACAGATGCTTTCCAGAGAACAAGGTCGCCAGGCGAGAAAGATCTCCCTTTGACTCTGGAGGCATGATAGCATCCGTGGATAGGGGGGTCCTATCTCCACGGGGATGACAGCTTCTACGCCGAAGGCCATCCGAAATGGGGTCTCTCCTGTGGGAACTCTCTGTGTGGTGCGGTAGATCCACTGGCCGAGGTTGAACCTGGACGTTGGACTTCTGTGAAGCATGGAGTCAAGAACTCCTTGTCTTGGCTTTATGACGCCATCCTTCCTCACGCAAAAGGTGCCTAGGGGGCAACGCGGTAGCCATAAATGCCTTAATGATGAAAGGAGATAAGGCATTAAATGCCTTAAAGCAGGTGGATGCACATGGCCTTTATGAGGCCATAAATGCCTTGGTGCGCATAGCGCAGCTATGGAAGCCGATCTGTTGTGCCAAGGCAGGGAGAAGGCGGAGACGACGTCGAGTCGTGGCGAGAGGACACCAAAGAGATGAATCGGGCCCGTCGAGATCTAGGGAGATCCTTGTCGCAGCCCCCTTGCGGGACTAGTCTTGCCTCCTTAGGTCGACATGGGGGGTCCGCAACTCCATGCGGACCAGAAGAAGAAGTGGCTGGAGAAAGAGGAGTTGCGGCCTCTTCTGGGAGGCATGGAGCAGGGGTAGCTATAACTGGATGGGGAGCTGTATGGCGCTCCTGAACTAGACGGGTCAGGGCCTGGACCTACTGGACCAGTGTGGCGAACGGGTCCTGGGTCACTGGGACAGCTGGTGGCGATGGAGTCTCAGCTGGCGGTGGCGGCGGCGCCACATTGCTCACCGGATCGGGTCTTTGGGAGGCAACCTGGTCCTGGGCTTCAGAAGTTGCCCTTCTCCGATTAGCCATTGGAGAGGTTCTCTTCCAGATCGAGATCCTTGTCTCCTTTTTTTTAAGTTTAACGGGACTTGAGGCCCTTCCTCTAGCGCCAATCTGTTGCCGCTGAAATCTGTCCTCCGGCTCGGACGCGATCGGGCTGCAGCGTGGGCTCCCTCTTGGGCGGACCTGCAAGACATTCCTCACGCGAGAGTCATTGGGGGTGGCCCTTTGCGGAAGACCCTCCGACGCCCAAGTCAGTGGAGACCAGCAATCAACAAATATGAGGAGAAGGATCCCCCAGGAAGAGTTCCTCCGAGCTCTCATGGAAGCTTTCATGGCGGAGTGTAAGAACTGCGAATGAAAAATGGACATGGAATAGCCGTACCTGTGAGGCTTAAGGGTGGTAGTATTTATAGGCGGTCACCTAACTTTTTGGACGTGCTCTGGATGAGGTCTGAAAGTTGTTGGGATTCGAAACGGATTCGAATCAGGTTGTTACAGGGCCGATAGGATCCGTATCTGTTAGTTAGAGGATCGACGGCTGGGAGGCGAGGAGAGCTGGCCGATGGCTCGAGACTCAGTGGCTGCGTGGTCCCTAGGCCACTATTGTAGGTCCTAGGCCACGTCTTGGCATGATTCCTTGTATGGAATCTTATTCTGTTACAGTGAATTTGAACTCTCCCGCGCCAGATTCCGTAGAGGTGTTTTGAACTGTGGTTCAGTCATCATGGCTGGCGGAGGCTCAGCGGAGGTAGGTGCCGAGGCACAAGGGGCCAACGTGGCAGCCACAAATGCCTTAATGCATGGAAGAAAATAAGGCATTGAATGCCTTAAAGCAGGTGGATATATGTGGCCTTTATGAGGTCATAAATGCCTTGATGCAAAAGACATAGCGTGGTTGTGGAAGCCGAGGTATGTTGGCCGAGCTATGCCGAAGCTGGTCGAGGCTGAGGCTGGCCGAGCTATGCTGAAGCTGGCTGAGGCTGAGGCTGGCCGAGCTATGCTGGCCGAGCTATGTTGGCCGAGCTATGTTGAAGCTGGCTGAGGCAGAGGCTGGCCGAGCTATGTTGAAGCTGGCTGAGGCTGAGGCTAGCCGAGCTATGCTGGCCGAGCTATGTTAGCCGAGCTATGCTGAAGCTGGCTGAGGCTGAGGCTGACCGAGCTATGCTGGTCGAGCTATGTTGGCCGAGCTATGCTGAAGCTGGCTAAGGTGAGGCTGGTCGAGCTATGCTAGCCGAGCTATGTTGGCCGAAGTATACTTTCACTTTTCTTTTTATTCCATTAAATGCTTGCCAAGTCATTATGACCGTTTCTGCACCATTAAATGCTCCAGCCTATTGACTTGACTACCGGATTATACTTTCTCTTTTCTTTTTATTCCATTAAATGCTTGCCAAGTCATTATGACCGTTTCTGCACCATTAAATGCTCCAGCCTATTGACTTGACTACCGGATATTAATGAGGGGGCCTTGGGAGAACCCACGCATGTGACGTGGCCCTTTTGCCCTTTTGTTCTCTTTCTTCATTATGACAAGATGCTCGTTGCTAGAATGTTGCGCCAGCATCAAGTTTGCAAGCAGAGCATTTGGATCGGGTGCGACCCCATCGCCAATGTGAGAGATTAACAATGTAATGATGATTTTACCCCTCAATAATTGTTGTAGTGATAATTAGTTTTAAAATTTAAAATCCAACATTTTATAATTTATTTTATAAAATTTTTATATTTATTCAATTCAGCAGCATAAGAAGACTCAAACAAGACCTCAAACTGAGACACCATATTTTATTCTTGAAATGGATGGGCCATACAATTATCTCCATCAAATATTACTTAGGGCATTCCTTGGTGCAAATGCATTGGCTCAAGAATTTATTGCAATATCCTCCATCGCACTTGTTGCTTTGGCAAATTGTTCCGTTGCAATCTATGCATTTCGATTGTTTGCATGTTATATCACAAAAAACATTAATAATGCATACGGCTTTATTCCCACTTGGATAACTACACTCCGTTGCCTCAACCACCACCATTGTCCCAAACTCTATTAAAAGAAAATATACAGAACTTGGTCAAAAATTAATCAATTAGGCATATAGATTCTTCAATATATACATGAAATCAAGGAAAGCCACTATAATTAAATATTAAATATAAAAAATAAAATGATGTGGAATGAGAGAAATATAAGAACCAAAGGTCATGCTGAGGAACAGGAGCAAAAACACTAGAGCCATTCGTCGAAAATACTCCATTGCAAAGATAAAATTTAGGAAAATAGTGGATAGATGAGTTGAGAAAAAAAGACTAATATCATATGTATATATAGGTCCATGAATGGGTTAGAAATGATTAAAATAACTTTTTATAAATAGTTATTTAGGCTGTCCTTAGCTATATCTTCTATATAAATCAGCAATTTTAAAAAGTTATTTTAATTTAGAAAGAAGAATGGGCGGGAAATGACTAATAATTTTCTATTAATAAAAATTACTTCATACTTAGCTGTATCTTCTTTATAAATCAATAGTTACTTTTTTCATTTTTCACGTATTCATTTTCATTAATTAGTTGATCCTTTTTTTCACCCATTCCTTCCCCTTATTGTAAGGCATTAGAAAGTTATTAATGGAAAAAAAATCTTTTTCATTAATTAGTCATTCCATTTTTCACCCATTCCTTCCTCTTATTGTAAGGCATTAGAAAGTTATTAATGCAAAAAAATATTTTTCATTAATTAGTCATTCAATTTTTCACCCATTCCTTCCTCTTATTGTAAGGCATTAGAAAGCTATAAATGGAAAAAAAAAATAGATATTCCATTTTGAGCTAACATTGCAACAAAAATATTTTAGGTGGCACATGCTTTCTTGACATTTGCTAGTTTATGCCACCAAAAATTACTTTTTTATGGCATTTTAGTCTAAATGCTATAAAATTTTGATAAGTAATTACATATCATGTCATTTATTTTAAATGTCATTTTATATCCATATTTTATGGCATTTATGCTCTGATTAATGGCATTTATCTTAAATGCTATTCTATATCACATTTTCATGGCATTTATATATGGAAGGATCAACAAACGATGTGTCACATGTTTGAAAAATTATTTCTAGTTACCTCCTCTAAAAATATCTCCATGCTTATATAGCTTTTTATGAAATTAACTTTAGAAAGCATTCTCTAAAATATTAGAGTGCATCCACTAGGTCCTAGCTAATATACCTAACAAGGACTATTTTTGGCTAGGGAAAAAGCCCCAGAATGTCCATGCCCTGCTAAAAAGAAGAGACAAGGACTATTTTTTGGCATCTACTATGTTACTTGTTGGTGGAAGATTATAGCATGCCTTTGGCACTAATCCCATCTATAGATAAACTGAGTGGTTTATTTTGTCATGATTGGTTAGTAGTATCCCTACGTTAGCACTTTATATGCTAGAGTTCTACCACCCAGGTGATTTATACAAATACCCTCAAGGACTTCTCAAAGAATGTGATAAGTTACGGTCAATCGCAAACACCTTGGGCATGTAGAGTAAAAGACATTGTTTAGGGTCTTGTTTATCCTTGTTGCTTGTGGATGATCTCTCTTGCTTCACCTTTATCTTTTAGAAGCTATCATTTTTTAAGATATGCAATGATGAGGTTCATTCAATTGGATTCTTGACCAACCTATACTACTTCATCTCTAGTTTTGTCAATTCCTCCACAAACACAATGCACCTACACCTAAAGGTAGCTAGCTTGGATAGAGCACCGAACAACCTCAGGACTTGATGAATCTCAAAATGTTCAAAGGGCAGAATCATTGATTTACCTTTCTTAGGTATTTTAGGCTAATTGGTTCCCTAGCTTCATACTCTCCTTGGATAATTTCAATTATGAACTGGGAGTTACTATAGGTCTTAGACAAATACAATGAATACAATGGATATGTTCTATTCACATGAAATTCAATCCCCTACATTTCATAATCCTTAACATTAGATTTGCCAACACTTTGTCCTGCAGTATTGTAGAATACAAGGATTCAATCACCTTTTACTTCTGGGGGTTCAATGATTTGTCTCTTACTTCTTGTTAACTTGATCATTGCCCTGTGATCCCCTCTTGTACAGGATGTCTTCCTCTTCAACCAAAACCCACAGTCACCGCTAAACTAGCTTAATTTTGTAGATAATCCAATCATGCCCTGTTTGAATTGAGTTAGGTCAAAATATATGTTGACCCCATATTGATTTTGATGATTGTAAAAAATTATATTTGGTACTAATGTGTTTATTATGGAGACAAAGATTATTGCAGGCTAATACAGTATACCAAGAAGAAGGAAAAGACATTTCAAATCCTATCTCAAAAGATTGAATCAAATGAAGTCATCTCAATTTTTCACAAGTTCAAAGGAAGTTGTTTGAGAGTTATTTTGAAGAAATTTCTCCTTCTTCAGCCACCTGGAGTTGCATTCTCTCCTCCCTTAGCCATGTTCTTTTGTTTTTTAGTTGACTAGAATCATTTTCCAGCCAACTGGATGGTCATTTCCTTTATGCTGGCCGAACTATCTTAATTCTAGCTAACTGGATTTCCAATCCATCAACTAAACCTCATATTTATTCCTCCTGGCCAAATGCTCTTGAATTCTAACTGATTGGGGATCAAATCCAGTCAACTAGACACTCTAAGCATTGCTTTGGCCAAACCAACCTTGGATCTAGCTGACTAGGGATCAAATCCAATCAACTAGACATTCTGAGCATTGTTTTGGCCGAACCATCATTGAATATAGTTGACTGGGATCAAGTCCAATCAACTAGATTTGCCTATGAGTGCCTTGCTCGAACCATCTTAAAATCTAGTGGACTAGGGATCAAATCAGTCAACTAAATTGCTATGAATATTTGCTCTAGCCGAACCATCTTAAAATCTAGCTGACTGGGGATCAAATCCAGTCAACTGGATTGCTATGAATATTTGCTCTAGCCGAACCATCTTAAAATCTAGCTGACTGGGGATCAAATCTAGTCAACTGGATTGCTATGAATATTTCTCCTAGCCGAACCAAAATCAAATCCAGCCGACTGGGGATCAAATCTAATCAACTAGATTTAGTCCTTAGTTGCCTGGGCGAGCCTTCTCAAGTCTCTAGCTAACTAAAATTAAATCCAGATAACTGGATTGATTTCTGCTTTCTCTGGACCAAAGGCTTCTTTAATCTAGCCAACTAGAGGTTGCTTCTAGCTGACTGAAGTTTGGGAAAAACTCTTCAATGGTTATTTTTTGGTTTCTATTTTTTATCCCATTATTTTTTCAACGGTTCTTCAACAGCTAGATTTTTGAAATGGCTATATAAATACTTCCTCTAACAGTGTTTTGCAGTGAATTAGGGAAGTAAAAAATAGAGAAAAAAATTATGTGAAAAATAGAGTGAAAATATTGTTGAAAATTTTGTGAGGAGTTATTGTTGTGCTTTCATTTAAGAATCATTACAAGAGTTATTAGAGTGTTGATTCAAGTGGTTGAGAGCATTTAAAGAAGAGATCTGATGCATTCAAAAGCTTACAAGAAGAAGTTCAAATTCATTGAAGGCATCATCCAAAGCTCCAACAACCATAAGAAGGTTTCGTTCATTCCTCAAAGCTTATCTCAAGGAAGAAGCCAAAAGTTCCAAATTTGTAAAGTGATCTTTCATTGTTTTATTTGCTCATTACACATGTGTGCATGTGCATCGAACAACCTTGCGCCCTAGCCGAAGAGCGTGTGCACCCGCGCCGGCCAGCGCGCACCTATGAACATAGCCACACCGACTTGCGCGCACCTACTCATCATCTTCTATGCGCACGAGGCACCTACTGTGCCCAGTGCTGCACATGCCCAGTGCCACCTGCGCCATGCCGCACGCATGCGCTTGGAAACTCTGGGTCTTGGCTATGACTCGCCTAGCCGGTCTGGCAAGGTTGAAGCTAACTCGCATGTGCCATTGCCATGTGGCATCACGTCTGGAAGTCTGACTCGCATCTAGCCTTGGCGTGCAGCTTGCACATGGCTTGCCAACCTTGCGCACCGCTCGTCCTACTAAAATGAGGCCCACCAACCTCACGCACCCCATCTTGGCCAACTGTGTGCTCCCTGCTATGCAGTCAGTCTTTGGCCTAGCAGGCTCTCGGCCACTTGCCTGCATATGCCTACATGCGCCATGGCCCTCTGGCTATATACATCATTGGGGCGGTGACAATCCTCCCCCACCTGAAAACGTCGATGTCCCCGTCGTGCTTGTCCTCAAGTAGGCCTGAATGTCCTCATCAAACTGTGAAAGTTCTTCTACCCACTTTCAAGTAGCATCAGAAACATTCTCTCCTTGCCACTGCATGAAGTAGTTGGTGTACTGGGGTCCTTGACTCGTGCCCACTTTTATGTCCGCCAGAATCCTTGCAATTTTTTTGGAAAATTTGGGCCGCACGGCAGGGCACAGCTAGCCAGGCTGTTCTATCTTGTTTGGTATCAAGTTTCCATGGTAGGGCTTGAGGAAACTAACGTGGAAGGTTGGATGAATCTTCAATCAGGCAGGCAAGGCCAGCCTATAGGCCACTTCTCCCACCAGCCTGATTACTTTGAAGGGACCATCATATCTTGGCAAAAGGCCTTTGTGACATTTCCGTTTGGTGGCATTCCTCCAAAGGTAAGGCAAGATCCTCAGCATAACTAAGTCTCCCACTTGGAACTCCACTGGTCATCAATGCACGTCCATGCGCAACTTCATGCTCATGGTCGCCCACACGAGGCTGTCGCACGCCTTGGCGATGTACTCGGTCCTATGCCGTACAAAGAGATGCACCACGGGGCATGGGCCGTCATACTGCCATGCCACCTCCAAAGGCATCCTAGGCTGATAGCCTAGGCACAACTTCACTGGACTTTCATCTGTTGCTGATGATCGGTTGAGGTTGTAAGAGAATTGTGTCGCATCCAGCAACTCTAGCGAGTTGCGCTAACTTGCGGTCACAAAGTGCTACAAGTACTCCTTGAGTAGTGCATTCACCTGCTCAGTTTGGCTATCCGTCTAAGGGTGAAAGGCTATGGAGAACTTCAACTCTGTGCCCACGATCTGAAAGAGCATGGTCCAGAACTTTTCCATGAAGCAGACATCGCAATCGCTGATGATATCGCCGGGCATGCCAAAGATTTTAACCACATTGGCAAAGAACAGCGATGCACACGTCTCAGCTATGCATGGCTCCGGTACGACCATGAAGAATGTGTACTTAGAGAATCTATAGACCACCATGAAGATGGCGCGCTTTCCTTCCACCTCTGAAAACCCCTTAATGAAGTCCATAGAGATGGACGCCCATGGTCGGCTCGGGATGGGCAAGGGCTGTAATAGTCCCGCTAGCTTCTTGCGCTCTACCTTGTCCATCTAGCACGTCAAATAGTTGTGCACATAGGCCTCCACATCTCTTCACATATTTGGCCAGTAGAAGTCATGAGATAACAAGGCATACATCCGCTCCATGCCTAGATGTCATGTCACTTTGAGTCATGGGACTCCTTGAGTAGGTCACACTGCAAAGCTTCATTCTTGGGCATGACTAGCCTGCCTCCATGCTCACAAAGCAAGACGTCCTAGATCCAGAAGTGCCACACCAATCTGCTCATCACATCATGCATCAGCTTAGCATAAACCACGTTCACCTATGCTGCATTGCGGATGGCTTGCCAATGCTCGACTGCATGGTTGCCACTGCGGCCACGTACTCCTGCATGACTTGGTGGCTGAGGGCGTTGACCACTTGACTTTGGCTTCCTAGCCAATGCTCCTAGTTGAAATCAAACTCTGCCAAGTATTCTTACCAATGAGCTTGCTGAGGCATCAACTTGTGCGGAGTCTTGAAATAAGTATTGGCGACGTTGTCGGTGATGATCTTGAACTTGGTCCTGAGCAAATAATGATGCCATACCTCCAAGCAGTGAATCACGGTGATCATCTCCTTCTCGTGCACCGAATATCAAGTCTCGATGTCCTTGAATTTATAGCTCCCATAGGCCACCGGGCATCCCGCCTGGATTAAGACTCTGCCAAGCGCACGGTCGAATGCATCCGTATGCACTTTGAAAGGATCCTCAAATCTGGGTTGCTGCAAGACCGGCTCTGTATATAGCATTGTCTTTAGCTTACCGAAGGCCTTCTCGCAATTAGAGGACTAACTCCACTTGTGCTCCTTCTTGAGCAAGTCGGTCAAAGGGCTTGCAATGGCCGAGTACCCCTTAATAAACCTTCGATAGTAGTTTGCGAGTCCTAGGAACGATCAGAGCTCACTCACTGTGGCAGGGGCCAGCCAGTTTAGGATGGCCTGGCCTTGTGATGTCCATCCGAATCGCGCCGTGGCCAATCCTATGTCCAAGAAAATGGACCTCGGTGCATGCAAACTCGCACATCTCCCTTTTGACATAGGATAAGTCGTTGAAGTACCTGCCTCAAGTGTGCTACATGTTGCTCTAAGCCGCTACTGTAGATGATTATGTCATCCAGATAGACCACCATGAAGTCATCAAGGAAGTCATAAAGGACATCGTCATGAGGTTGCAGAAGGTGGCTGATGCGTTCGTCAGGTTGAAGGGCATGACTAGGAACTCGAAAGATCCATACCGGGTTACACATGTCATCTTGGGCTCATCGCCTGCTGCGATGCGCACCTGCCAGTATCTAGAGCACAGATCGAGCTTGCTGAAATACTTTGCCTTTGCGAGCCAATCGAATAAGTCCACTACATTGGAGACCGGATAGTGGTTCTTCATGGTCACCTTGTTGAGCGCACGGTAGTCCACGCACATGCACAGTAATCCATCCTTCTCGCGTTGAAATAAGACCAATGCTCCAAAGGGTGTACGGGATGGCTAAATCAAGCCTGCGGCTAGTAGCTCGTCAAGTTGGGCGTGCAGCTTCGTCAACTCGGTCGAGGCCATGCGATAGGGTGCTTTGGCCTGGGCGCATGCACCGGGCTCTAGCTCAATGCGATGATCGTGTGCATGCCATGACAAAAGTTCCTTCGAGAGTTTGTTGGGCATCAGATCCGCAAACTCTTTCAACACCTCCCCCACCTACGTGGACACCTCCTCTTCATCTTAATGCTCTGACTAGACCTGGATGAGCACCACGACGTAAGTCTTCTCCCCTCTATGCACTCCATTGCTGATCTTCTTGGCGAACAATAGCTTGCCATCATCTAATCTACATGCCTCTATGCTCGACCATGCGCTTTGGTCTGATCCATGTGCTTTGCACGGGCCGGCATTCTACTGTGCCTGCGCACCTGCAGTCATTTGCACCAAGCTAGGCATGCGCACCTATGGTCTGCTATGGTCTGCGCATAACTGCAATGGTCTGCGCATGCATCCCAATGCTCTACTGCATAGCGGGCGACTGCCCGCTATCTCCCTCCTTGCATGCATCGTCCTTTGCACGATGCATGCCAATGGCTAACAGCAATGCTGGAACAAAGCCAGTGCAGTCCTCTGCACCGATCAGCATGCTGCTCAAATGTGGCAAGATCATTGCCTTGGCTGCCTTGAAAAACTCCAGGCCAAGGATGATCTGGAAATCATCGAGTGAGATCACCATTAGTGTTGACCCAATTATTGATTTTGATGATTAATAAAAGACATGAGTATATTCACTATGTTTTGATAGATTTAATAAGTGTTTCAGGGACTAAAAATGTTTAATCAGGCAAAAGGTATAAAGAAATAAGTTTTGAATCAAAATGTTAAAAGAATTTTTCAAAGTTCGGACTTTAAGTTGACACCCAAATAGTCAGGAGCCGACCCCAAGGCGTATCAGAAGATTTCTGAAATTATGGCACGGTCTGGAGTCGACACCCAGAGTTTCAGAGCCAACTCCAACCTGAGATACAGAAAAGTATATTCTGTTTCAGTTTTCGGAGCCGACACCTAGAATTCGGAAGCCGACACCTGAGTTTCTGGAGCTGACTCTAACCTGAGAACAGAGAGCGTGCTTTTATAGACATTTTTGGAGCCGACACTTTCTGATTTTGGAGCCGACTCCCGAAAGCGACGAGCCGACACTTAACTTTCTTGGAGCCGACTCCTCAATAACTTTTTATTTGCTATTTTTGGATACCTGATTTGGAGCCGACACCTAAAAAGTTGGAGCCAACTTCAACCTATCAGGAACGGATTTTTTATTTATCAAAACGGACTCCAACGGTAAGATTTCTTTTTACCTAACCTCTAACGACTATTTTCTTTGTGTGTAGAAAGATCCAAGCATCTCACAATGGCTATATTTTTTACCTAAATCGGGATTAAGAGATCTATAAAAAGAAAAAATTATTCGTTTGATAAACAGATAACAGAGCAAAAAAAAAAGGAGAAAATAGACTAAAAAATTTGAAAAATCTTGAGGAAGAAATCAAAGAGAAAGACTCAAAGCTCAAACCCATCAACCTCAGAAAGCTTCAAGAGAAATCCATAAGCTTCTTAAGTTCAAATCAAGGAGATTTCCATCAATAGAAGAAAGAAAGCAAAAGCCCCAAATCCTCAACTTCTCAACTACAAATTTCTATAAAGAATCTGAGCTGAGGCCCTGATTCAATCTTCCAAAAGAGAAGAGGAAAAGAAGAAAAGCATTCATTCAAAGAGCTTCAAACATGCTTTTCTTATTCTTGTTTACTTTATTATTTATTTGCTCATTTGAGGAGCTGCTGTATATTCATAACTCTATTTTATATTATTATTTGCTAGTTCAATCGGGGATTGAATTAGTGAAGGTAGTATACCTCAGTACAAGCTAAGGATAGCTTGTGGTTGGGTTGTGTGCTGGTGAGCCCGAAAAACCAGCTGGGTTCGTTGTGATCCCAAGGAAAACAATAAGTTTTGAGTTGTGAGCTTGTAAAATAACTCGACTGTAATCAGTTGGATTATAGTGTGGACCCAAGTGAAGCTTGAGAGTGGACGTAGGTGTTGGATACACTGAACCACTATAAAATCTTTATGTTTGCCGTGCTTTGTCTCTTTGTCTCTCTCTATCTCATTTATTTGTGATTAGTATTTATTTATACTTTGCACTCAAGTTCTTTCACATCAAAGCAAATAGTTTTTAAAAGAGTTAAATTTTTTAAGAACCCAATTCACCCCCCTCTTGGGTTGCCATCTGGGCCAATAATTGGTATCGGAGCTCGTGCTCATTTTTATTTGATCCAACGATCAAGAGTTAAAGATCCATATAGCAGCTCAAGCTAGATCTTCATTTGCTGAAGGTCATTCTACCAATAGACCTCCTTTATTTAATGGTTCTAATTATTCTTATTGGAAAGCTAGAATGAGAATTTTTATTCAAGCTTTAGATTATGAGCTTTGAAGTGTAATCACTAATGGACTTTAGCATACCCATACACTTAGTAGATGGTTCAATAGTTCCTAAATCCGAAAGGGATTGGAATGAGAATGATAGAAAAATGGCTCAGCTCAATGCTAAGGCCATGAATGTTTTATATTGTGCTTTAGATGCTAATGAGTTTAATAGAATTTCTACATGTATTTCTGCAAAAGAAATTTGGGATAGACTAAAAGTTACCTATGAGGGTACTAATCAAGTTAAAGAGTCTAAAATTAATATCTTAGTGCACAAATATGAATTGTTTAGCATGGAACAAAATGAAACTATCACATGCATGTACACTAGATTTACTGATATTGTAAATGGTCTAAAAAGTCTTGGTAAGACCTATACTAACTCTGAATTAGTTCGTAAAATTCTTAGGTCTCTTCCAAGATCATGGGAAGTGAAAGTAACTGCCATCCAAGAAGTCAAAGATTTAAATACATTACCTTTGGAAGAGCTACTTGGATCATTGATGACTCATGAACTGACCATGAAGCAACATCAAGAGGAAGAAGTCAAAAAGAAGAAAACGATTGCCCTTAAAGCTGTAGAAAAGGAAACAAGTAGCAGTGAGGAAGAAGAGGAAGATGATGAGACAGCCCTTCTTGCAAAGAAGTTCAGAAAATTTATGCAAAGAAGGAGACCATTCCACAAGAAAAAATTTGGAACAAAGGTGGAAGGTAAAAAAGAAAAAGAAAAGGACAAGGATAAAGAGAAAGACCCCCTCATATGCTATGAATGTAAGAAATCGGGGCACTTTAGATATGATTGTCCTCAATTAAAAAGGAAAACAAGAAAAAGAAAAAGGCATACGTTGCAACATGGAGCGACAGCGAAGAATCCTTATCCGAGGAGGAACAAAAGGAAGTTGCAAACATTTTCTTTATGGCAAAATAAGATGATGAGGTATGTACTGAAACTCATGACTTTACCTTTGATGAATTGTTTGATGCATTTAATGAATTAGTTAGTGATTTTAAAATTCTAAAAAAGAAAAGCAAAGTTTTAAAAAATGATAATTTAAATCTTGTCAAAGAGAAGGATAAACTAACTCATGAAATTGAAGAATTGAAATCTGAAAATAAGAATTTATCAAAAGACAAAGAATCAATTTCTAATGAACATGTTAGTTTAAGGAAAGAAGTTGATAAATATAAAAATATAGTTGATAAATTTATATATAGCCCTGAAAAACTGAATTTGTTATTGAGTAATCAAAGAGCTGTATTTGATAAAGCTGGATTAGGTTATAGGTCTAACAAGAAACAAAAGTATGTTAAAAATTTCTTTAGAAAAGAAAAGGATAAAAATGATGTTTCATGTTATTGTTGTAATAAGAAAGGACATAAAGCCTATGAATACAATTTTAGAAAAATTAATAAGAACTTAAGTATTAAAGAAAAGAAAATATGGGTTCCGAAAGGAACAATCTTTGTTGCTACTAACCATGAAGGACCCAAGAAAGCTTTGGTACCTAAACAGAAAGTTTGATCACTTTGCAGGAGTGTCTTGCGGCCAAAAGATAAAAATGAAAGTGGTATCTTGATAGCGGCTGCTCAAGGTACATGACGAGTGACAAGGAGCAATTTATCACCCTTGTGGATAAGAGAGGAGGAGTTATCATATTTGGAGATAATGATAAAGGCCAGATTATGGGATTTGGTAAAATTCAGATAACTCCCTTCACTTTTATTGAAAATGTTCTTTATGTAGATGGTTTAAAGCATAACTTAATTAGTATTAGCCAATTGTGTGATAAAGGTTTCAAAGTTTCATTTGAAGCTTCTATCTGCATTGTTTCTAATCTCATTGACAATAGCATTATATTTTGTTGGTAATAGAAATGGCAATGTATACTTAATTAATTTGACAATTTGTCTACAAGTAATCATTGCTTAGTTGCTAATAATGCTAATGTAAATAAGATTGGATGGCTATGGCATCGTAGATTAGGTCATGCAAGCACACACTTGATTTCAAAATTGATTAGAATGGACTTAGTTAAAGGACTTCCAAAGTTATATTTTGAAAATAATCAAATTTGTGATGCATGTCAATTTGAAAAACAAACTATAAACTCTTTCAAATCTAAAATTGTAGTTTCCACTTCTAGGCCACTAGATCTACTTCACATGGACCTTTTTGGACCTACTAGAACAACTAGTCTAGGAGGAAAGAAATATGACCTTGTGATAGTAGATGATTATTCTAGATTCACTTGGGTATTGTTTTGGCTCATAAGGATGAGACTTTCTCAATATTTCTGAAGTTCTTCAAGAAAGTCACTAATGAGAAAAACAACATCATAGTGTCTCTTAGAAGTGATCATGGCACAAAATTTAAAAATCATTTATTTAAAAATTTCTGCATTGAACATGGCATTCACCATAATTTTTCTGCACCTAGAACACCACAGAAAATAGAGTTGTAGAAAGAAAAAATAGAACTTTAGAAGACATGGCCCGTACCATGCTATGTGAAAGCAACCTACCAAAGTATTTTTGGGCGAAGCTATAACATGGCATGTTACATTCTTAATAGAGCCCTAATTAGGCCAATTCTCAATAAAACCCCCTATGAATTATGGAATAATAGGAAACCAAACATTAGTTATTTTTATGCATTTGGCTGTAAATGTTTTATTCATAATAATGAAAAAGATAATATTAGAAAATTTGATACAAAATCTGATGAAGGCATATTCTTAGGATACTCAACAACTAGTAAAGCCTATATAGTATTTAACAAAAAATCCTTAATTATAGAAGAATCTGTTCATGTAGTTTTTGATAAGTCTTTAGAATCAAGTTCAGAAAAGATTGATGATGAGGAAGATACAAATATACTAGAAAGAGATATTAAAAATTAAATATAGATGTATCTTCAGATCATGAACAAGAAGCTAAAGATGATGATTCACCTAGGGTTGATGTTATTGATACTAATCATAATGAAGTAGATCTTCCTAGAGATTGAAGATATGCCTATGGTCATCCGAAGAAATTGATTATAGGTGATCCATCTCAAGGAGTAAAAACTAGATCATTTATGAGGAATATTAATAATCATCTTGCATTTGTATCTCAAATTAAACCTAAAACTATTGAAGAAGCTGAAAAAGATAGTAATTGGATGCTAGCTATGCAAGAAGAATTAAATCAATTTACTAGGAATAATGTATGATCCTTAGTTGATAGATTAAAGGTCATTCAGTTATAGGATCTAAATGGGTATTTAGGAATAAATTGGATGAAAATGACATAGTAATTAGAAATAAAGCTAGATTAGTTGCAAAAAGATATAATCAAGAAGAAGGAATTGATTTTGATGAAACTTTTGCATCTATAGCTAGATTAGAGGTAATTAGATTACTACTTGCATTTGCATGCCATATGAACATCAATCTATTTCAAATGGATGTTAAAAGTGCATTTTTAAATGGTTTTATAAATGAGGAAGTTTTTATGGAACAACCACCTGGTTTTGAAGATCATGAATTTTCAAATCATATTTTTAAATTACACAAAGCACTGTATGGTTTAAAACAAGCACCTAGAGCTTGGTATGATAGGTTAAGCAAATTTCTAATTGAAAATGGTTTTCTAGAGAAAATGTAGACAAAACCCTATTTTTGAAAAGAAAAGACAAAGACTTATTAGTAGTACAAATATATGTAGATGATATTGTATTCGGTGCTACTAACAATCATTTGTGTCAAGAATTTGCTAAGCTAATGCAGGTGAATTCGAGATGAGCATGATGGGAGAACTCAACTTCTTCCTAGTTCTTCAAATCAAGCAAAGCAAAGAAGGGATTTTCATCAATCAAACAAAGTACACAAAGGAAATTCTCAAGAAGTTTGGAATGGAATCAATCAAACCCCTTGGAATACCTATGAGTCCTTCATGCAAATTGGATAAAGATGAAGATGGTAAGAAAGTTGATCAAAAACACTATAGAGGTATGATCGGATCTCTACTCTACTTAACTGCAAGTAGACCTGATATCATGTTTGTTGTTTGTTTATGTGCTAGATTTTAATCAAAACCTAAAGAATCTCACTTGATTGCTGTAAAAAGAATACTAAGATATCTAAGTGGAACAAAAAATGTAGGATTATGGTATCTAGAGATTCAACACTGAATTTAATTGCTTATTCTGACTCTGATTATGCTGGATGTAAACTAGATAGAAAAAGTACAAGTGGTACATGTCAATTTTTAGGAAGTAACTTAATCTCTTGGTTTAGAAAAAAGTAAAATTCGGTTGCATTATCTACTGCTGAAGCAGAATATGTTGCAGCTGAAAGTTGTTGTGCTCAAATCCTTTGGATTAAGCGACAACTTGAAGATTATGGCATAACACTTGATAAAACTCCTATTAGATGTGACAATACTAGTGCAATCAACTTAACTAAAAATCTAATCCAACATTCAAGAACTAAGCACATTGAAATTAGATATCATTTTATAAGAGAACATATAGCTAACAATGAAATTTGCCTTGATTATGTTAGTATTGAAGAACAGTTAGCTGACATATTTACAAAACCTTTGAGTGAAGAGAGATTTTGTTATCTTAGAGGAGAATTAGGGATTTGTGATCCTTTGGAATGATTTTGAAACCCTTAAGGAATGATTATCTAGAATTCAATCAATTTCTTGAGATTTCTCTCATGATTTTAAGGATAATTTATCTAGACAATTGAGCAATTTGATTATCTACATTCAAAGATTTTTTAAAAATTTATTGATTTTATTTTGACATGTTTTGGTTGTTTGAAACTTACCTATTTTTCTCTGAAACTATCAGTGGAGTCAACACCTTAATTTGTGGAGTCGACACTTGTCTGTGTCGCTCTCGGTCTCTGACCATGGAGCCGACACCGCTTAAGCGGAGCCAACTCCAGCTTGGGCGCTAACAGTGTTAGCGACTTGGAGTCGACACCCGACTTTGCGGGAGTCGACACCTGGTGGACCCAAACTGATTATATTAGGGCAGAGTCGACACCTTCTCATTTCCTATCTTCTCCAAACCCTCTCAAAAACCTCTCCAAACCTTTCAAAGCCAAATACTCCTCAAATCAACCATTCCCTAATATTCCAATGGCACCTAAGCGTAGGGGATCGGTCTTTGATGCTCCTGTGGCTACAAGGAAGCGTACGATTCGGCATCCCGGCCGTGAACCTACTCCAAGCGATGATTCCTCTTCAACTTACTCAGATAATCCTAGTCCCTCCTCTCCACAAGTAGATACTCTTGCTGGGCGAGTCATAACCATGGGAAGAAAGGTGGATTTCGATTTCTTTGAAGCCAAGGGTTTTGCAATCGTAGATAAATTAAAGAGCTCGGTTGGGATAAGGTATATTCTTTGGATGTTCCCACTTATCCGGCCCTAGTTAAGGAGTTTTACCTCAATTTATCAAGGGGAGATGGTGGAATAGTTAGTTATGTAAGAGGAAAAGGATTCATCTCACATTTTAAATTTTAGGAAATCTTTTAGGCATTCCTGTCACTGGGCTTACTGCAAACATTCACAGTGAAAGATCAGATGCTTTATCAAGGATGTTAGGAAGGAAAGTAACTGAGTTTGAGGAAGTTAGGGCAAATCAATTGCCACTTGAGCTTAGACTGTTGCATAACATTTGTGGTAGGATCCTATTTCCCAAGACTGGTCGTTTTGAGTATGTCTCAGAGCGAGACATAGTGATTATGGATAGTATCTTGATGGGTCAGCCAATCAATCTTGCTGGAATGATGATATGGTATATGGCTGAGGCCAGGGGCAAGAGGAGATCTTCATTGCCTTATGGGATGATTCTAACCATGGCTTTTAGAAGTCAAGGAGTTGTCATTTCTGACAATGAGCCATCGAAGAACTTAGACACACTGACTACTACAGCTTGGCTACTGTGCATAGAATGAGGTTGTAAAAGTGGATGGTAGATGGGAAAGGAAAGGTCATTTGGATGAGAGAGCAGCTGACATTAGGGCCACTGCACCATTTGAGGCAGGACCATCAGCGAGGCATCCATCACCAGAGCCTAGCAGATCATCACCACCACCGCACCTACTCCAGCTTCTGCACATATACCACTGCCTATGTCATCCATTGGTTTTTCTGCTATTCAGTTGGAACAAATTAAAAGTTTATTTGCTACTCACAAGGAAGAAATGAAAACTGAAATTGACAATAGTTTAATGAATTTAAGAGAAATGTATTATTCTTTGGATGAGAGGGTTAGTAAAATTGAATCCACACTTGGAGCCTCCGCAGAATCTTTGAAGAATGATCTCAAGAATATTTTTGAAGAACTTAAAGATATTGGAGGAGATTCAGAAACTTACTCCAAATGCAATGCTGAGCTTCAGGACAAAATTATGACTGCATGTGCATTTATTGATAGAAGGCTGAAGGAATTTGTTAGAACTCAAAGTGAAGGAATGGGAAAAATATTAGAAGATTTGCAAAGACTTCTGAGAACTAATCTTTGATTATCTTGTAATGAAGTTTCTTTGATATTATTGAAAGATGATGTTTAGTTTAGTTTGATGTTGATTTTCTTTTTACTGAAGTTTTGATGTAATGAAGTTTCTTTTTGTAATATGATGTAATGCTTGACTTTATGATGTAATGAATATTATTTGATCTTTGAAGCATCTCTCAATTTTGTCATTTAACTTAAACTTCTTAACCTTTTTGTTGATTACAAAAAAGGGAGAGAAGTAATTGATAGTCGTATATGCAATAAAAGTTATAAAAAGGAAGAAGTATTTAATATTTGCATTCGAATAAATAAGCTTAATTAATTGGTATTGCATATAGGGAGAAGTAATTGACATATGTGCATTGAAAGGAAGAAGCTTACCTAACTTAATTTGATACAATTTGATATGATTATTTAATTGGTATCAAACATTAAAAGTTACTATTAAAAGGGAAGAATAGATGTTAAATTGAGTATCATAGGGGGAGCTACTTCGTTCAGGGGGAGCTTACCTATAAGAACTAAATATTTAAGAAATTTGATTTGAAAACCTTATTGTTTAAATCACGCATATACTCAATGTTTTTATAATCATCAAAAAGGGAAAGATTGTTGACCCAATTATTAATTTTGATGATTAATAAAAGACATGAGTATATTCACTATGTTTTTGATAGATTTAATAAGTGTTTCAGGGATTAAAAATATTTAATCAAGCAAAAGGTATAAAGAAATAAGTTGTGAATCAAAATGTTAAAAGAATTTTTCAAAGTTCAGAGCTTGGAGTCGACACCCAAATAGTCAGGAGCCGACCCCAAGGCGTATCAGAAGATTTCTAGAATTATGGCATGTCTTGAGTCGACACCTAGAGTTCAGAGCCGACTCCAACATGAGATACAGAGAAGTATATTCTGTTTCAGTTTTCGGAGCCGATACCCAGAATTCGGGAGCCGACACCCAGAATTCGGGAGCCGACTCTAACTTGAGAACAGAAAGCGTGCTTTTATGGACATTTCTGGAGCCGACACTTTCGGATTTCGGAGCCGACTCCCGAAAGCGACGAGCCGACACTTAACTTTCTTGGAGCCGACTCCTCAACAACTTTTTATTTGCTATTTTTGGATACCCGATTTGGAGCCGACACCTGAAAAGTTGGAGCCGACTCCAACCTGTCAGGAATGGATTTTTTATTTGTCAGAACGGACTACAACGGTAAGATTTCTTTTTACCTAACCTCTAATGGCTATTTTCTTTGTGTGTAGAAAGATCCAAGCATCTCACAATGGCTATATTTCCCACCTAAACATGGATTAAGAGATCTATAAAAAGGAAAATCGTCCATTTGAAAAACAAGAATAGAGCAAAAAAAAAAAAGGAGAGAAAAATAGACTGAAAAATTTGAAAAATCTTAAGGAAGAAATCAAAGAGGAAAGACTCAAAGCTCAAACCCATCAACCTCAGAAAGCTTCAAGAGAAATCCACAAGCTTCTCAAGTTCAAATCAAGTAGATTTCCATCAACAGAAGAAAGAAAGCAAAAGCCCCAAATCCTCAACTTCTCAACTGCAAATTTTTGTGAAGAATCTGAGCTGAGGCCCTAATTCAATCATCCAAAAGAGAAGAGGAAAAGAAGAAAAAAAGAAAACATTCATTCAAAGAGCTTCAAACAGGCTTTTCTTATCCTTGTTTACTTTATTGTTTATTTGCTCATTTGAGGAGCTGCTGTGTATTCAAAACTCTATTTTATATTATTGTTTGCTAGTTCAATCGGGGGATTGAATTAGTGGAGGTAGTATACCTCAGTACAAGCTAAGGATAGCTTGTGGTTGGGTTGTGTGCCGGTGAGCCCGAAAAACCAGCTGGGTTCATTGTGATCCCGGGGGAAACAACAAGTTTTGAGTTGTGAGCTTGTAAAATAACTCGACTGTAATCAGTTGGATTATAGTGTGGACCCAAGTGAAGCTTGGGAGTGGACGTAGGTGTTGGATACACCGAACCACTATAAAATCTTTATGTTTGTCGTGCTTTGTCTCTTTGTCTCTCTCTATCTCATTTATTTGTGATTAGCATTTATTTATACTTTGCACTCAAACTCTTTTACATCAAAGCAAATAGTTTTTAAAAGAGTTAAATTTTTTAAGAACTCAATTCACCTCCCCCCTCTTGGGTTGCCATCTGGGCCAACAATTAGGCTACACGGCCCTCTCCATGGGCCGACCTCCAAATCAGCCGTTGCAAGGCCGCTCACTCTTGCTGCATTCGAGTTGATGGCCTTGATAAGGGTTTCACTGGTGGTGGTTTGCAACCCTAACTCCTTCACAACGTCCTTCACAATAAAGTTGTCGGTGGCACCCATGTCGATCATGGCCCTCAGTTCCTGGCCATTGACCTTCACCGCAACGTATAGAAGCCCTTTGTAGGATGGTGGCTTCTTAGTGATAAGCGCATTAAGCACCTGCAATGGGTTCATCCAGGAGGGCTCCTCTTTGAGTCATCTAATTCCATGGCCAGCTGGGATATCAATGCCATGAGTTTCCCCTTTTACTAGCAATTGTGCACCTGGTGTGCTCCTCTACAGATGAAGCACCCCTGGGGCCGATCGGATCTGACCGTGGTATCCTTGGAATGCTGAGTGGATCCGTTCTCTTTTTGGGCCATCATCTTCTTCTTCCCTTTCTTCTTGGGAGGAGACGGCTTGCCCTCCTTGGCCTTGGCTTTTTGCTTGCCGCTAAGGGTGGGGGCGGACATTGTGGTGCAAAGTCGATGAGGCTCTTAGCAGCAGCCATCATTGAGGTTAAATCCTTCACCCCTTGCCGTTGCAGCTTCACTTGTGCCCAATTCTGCAACCCTGACTAAAAATTGAAAAGCTTGTCTGCCTCTGACATGTCTGGAATATCTAACAGCAGCGAGCTGAATTCCTTGATGTAATCCCTAATGGATCCTGTCTGTTTTAGCCTTTTTAGTTGATCCCTCACAACCCAAGTTACATTATGAGGGAGGAACTGAATCTTCAACTCCGATTATAAGGTCTCCCAATCCGTAATCCCCGGTCTACCGGCATTTTGGTCCTTCGCGCTACAAGTGTGCCACCACAGTTTGGCATCGCCAGCTAAGAACATGCTAGCGAGTCAGACACATTGTGCTTCCGGTATGTTCATCACTAGAAAGTACTCCTCTACATCCCAGACAAAGTTCTCCAATTCCTTGGCATTGCACGCACTGCTGAAGGGCTTTGGCTCAAGCACATGAATCTGGGATAGATGGGGCTGATTCGCTCGGGGATGATGCATGCGCTCTCACCGTAGCGAATCCACATTGTCTCCTAGCTCCTTGATGTGGTTCAGATGTTCCTCCAACAAGGCGTCTCGTCCATCTTGTTGACCTTCAGGTGAAGAGCTCGGCCCGACTGCATCTGGGGCCGCTGAGAGCATCCGTTGGAGCTAATTCATCTGCTACTCTTGCTCAAAGACCGGGTGATCAGATCTGAAAAGCCATCCTCAGGAGGATTCCTGATTAGGGCCTCGATCCGAGTCACACGCTCTATCAAGGTCATTGCTTGGTGTTGCGCCAAAGTCCGGAAGAAGAACCTCGCTCTTGATGCAGGGCTAGAAGCAGGCTCTGAAACCACTTTGTCACACAGCTACGATTTAGACTTTTTTTTTCTAAGTGTCGAAAGCATCCCTAACCCGTGACCGGCCTTGGCACGCCGAGTACCAAGTCATCCTTCAAAGTGTTGCATGTGACTTAGGATTCCCCTAACTCATCTAATAATGGAGGGTGAGGTTAGCCACAGGCTTCCTCCTTTCCAAACTTGCCCGTGTACAAGGAAAACATAAAGATTGGCCGCTCGGCCTAGCGCCCAAAACAACCCACAACTTACCAAACAAACAACCTCACAAACACAAACATATATAGGGTAAAACACCCCAAACCCTTTGATTAATAACAATCCTAAGAGGGTTACAAAGTGACATGCAACGCTCAAAGCTCTCTCCTCTCTCACTTTGCCTTAGGCTACAAGACAACCCTTAGCAACCCATTGATCGCCCATAGGAATACTCCTCGATGTCGATCCGCTTCTTCTCCTTCCTCCTCACGTTCGCTCACAAGGTGGATGGCTGAAGAATGTTTGAATACCTTCCATTGATGACCTAGTTGCCTCTTTTGTAGATGGCGGTGTCCCTTAGGGCTTCATGCGTGAGTCCCTTAGTGTGTTCAATCTCAGCCGTTGGATGACTTGGATGGACAACAAGGGTAAGTCCACTTGAACGCCCAAGAGCTGGCTTGTGGATGGATAAGGTAGAATTCCAGAATTCTCGAAATTCTAGTTGACTAGTGCAGCTCAGAGCACTGGCTGCCTACGCGTGCACCCGCCTGGCGCGCGTGTGCCATGCTGCGCCGCAAGGCCCTTCCACAAACGCATGCTCGTGCGCCCGCCTAGGCGTCCAGCTAGCTGGTTGATAAGATTTATCCGCTCACCCAACCACCAACGCCCGGATAAGGCCGGGTCCCAAAAATTTTAGGATGTTGCCCTTATCTAGTTTGGGCTGCCTCTTGGCACGCATGCACGTGCTAACTCATGCGCGCATATGCGCCAAACAACCTCGCCCCTGGCCAAAGCGCACATGCGCCAGCACCGGCCTACGTGCGCCTGCTAGCCATCTTCTGCGTGGGCGCCTACTGTGCCCAGCGCTGCCTGCGCCGTGCCGCATGCGTGCATGTGGAAACTTCGGGTCTTGGCTATGACTCACCTGGCCAATCTGGCGAGGTTGTTGCTGAGTCACCGCGTGTCATGTCTAGAAGTCTGGCTCGCATCTATCCTTGGCGCGCAGCCTACACATGGCTCACCAAACTGCGCCGCTCACCCTATTAAAATGAGGCCCACCAACCTCACGCACCCCATCTTGGTGGTTGCATGTGCCGCACAGTCAGTCTCCAACCTAGCAGGCTCTTGGCCCTGCCTGCCGATACCTCACGTGCCATGGCCCTCTGGCTGTGAGCGTCATTGGGGCGGTGGCATAAGTGCCACATAAGTTCATTTCCTCTGCATCTATGAGAAGGGGAAAGAAAGGATCTCCTGCTCATAGCGAAATCCTACTGTCAATGGGGCAGGACGGGTCCCTGGTTGAAATTGCCATTGCCTCGTCCCCTGGTTGAAATTGCCATCGCCTCCACATGATGGCTATCGGCAAAAGGGGGCCAAAGGCATGGGTAGTGACACACATATCGGTGGTTTGCATTGTTCCGCACCGAAGCCGCCAAATTGAACGCCGAAAGAAGGGGTTCTTCTTCCCTCCCTCTGTCATCCCCTATCGCTAAGGGCCTGTTTGGATGGGAGGAAATGGAGGGAAAAGGAAAGAAGAAGAAAGGTCATAAGTTGCTTTGTTTGGGAGGAGGGTAAAAGAAAGAGGGAAAAGAAAATGAGAGTAACCGATTCCCCTTCTTTCTTCTCAACAAGGATAAATTTATTAACCCCAAATCGAAGGGTAAGCTAGAAGAGGAAAAAACATTTTAGTTTTTTTTTAAAGATCAAATATTCTTCTCTATATTTATCTCATTATGACTGTTCATTCTCTAGTCTTCTAGGGTTTTCAAATAGTAGCAAGAGAACTTGTCATGCCCCAGACCCAAAATTTGATCCAGGGTGACAACCCGCCGCATGCCAGGCATACGAATCACAACACTTAACTCAAGAAAAAGGAAAACTATATGTCATTCAAAGTCAATAACTTAATATAAGCCATAAATATAAGGTTTGAGCTACAAGCCCTACAAACATAAATAACTGGGGTTACATCAAAATATTAGATCTAATTTATTTTAAGAGAAGCTCCATCTACCCTATATTTTCTTCTTTAGTCTTGTGGCTCTAAAAAATATTATGAGATTTAAATGAGCTCACACTCAAGTAAAAAACTATAATAATATATAATCATTAATTATTTCAAGATATTATCAAATCAAGTCAGATTTATAAATAAAAACTTTCAATTTCAAATACACTTGCTATGTTATCAGAACATGCATATCATTTGCTCAAAGTAATTTTGAAAGTTTAGTCATACAATAAATACTAAAATATGCAATGTAAACAAACCATTTTTATATAATTATCAATTCTTATGTGTCCCACGGCCCTACAACACCCAACTGGTGTATCACTCTTAAATGTCCCCTAAGAAAAAGGGTCCTAGTACCAGCGTTATGCCATATATCATAATCAATCACAATACACCCTATAGATGTGTATCTCCACATATTTTTCCTATGGAGGTGGGTCTGTATTTCTTGGCATGTCATATCATTTCATATATTTCACATCATATGAGAACGCGGCGACACATATAAGTATATTCTCAATTATCATCATCATATGTTGCATGTAACACATCATGCATCAACACAAGCATAAGCTTCTCACATATACAATGGTTTGAATATTATTAACAATTGCATATAAATATATCAATAGTACCAATATATTTTGCAAAGTCAAAATAATCATATTCTTCATCTTTTGCATATTTATAAATCCACTACTTTGCAAAATATTAGCAGTTGGATATAACCATAGCAAATACTCAATAGCATACTCATGGTACTATTTACTAATTTCAAAATAACCAAATCAAATATCAAAATTTTATTTTCCTCATTTCATAATTTAATACAGCTATAAATCCAAAGATCTATTAAATAATTTATGAAATCATGATAATTGGCTTACTTACCTCACACACTAATCCCAATATGTAAACCAGCTATTTGGATATTGGGTACCTATAGCATTATTTTATAATTAAATCTCTGAAATTGGAATAATAAATTGTCCCTTAAATTCTACCCAATCTAATCCTGGGCCTAACTTTGGGCTCAAATATCTTCAAGAATAACAAGTCAAATAAGGAAATAAAAATTTTCCTAGAAACTAGGATCAAAACTGATCTGGACCATATTTCTTTTTCCTAATCTGGCCCAAAACAATGTCCAAAACTCAGCTAAAAAGTGGCTCACGAGTTGGCCCAATAAGGCCCAACCCAAAGGCCCAATCGGCCCAACAGGGTCTCCCTGTTCTCCCTCTCCCCTGGTTTACCCGAACCAGGGGAGACCCATGTCGGTGGCAGGGCCGCCATTGGCCTCTCCCCGGGGAGTCCGGTCGCCAGCGACCGGTCCAGAGTCGACCGCTGCCACGACCTTCCCTTTCTCTTTCTCTTTCTCTCTCTTTCTCCCTCTCTCTTCCGCAGCACATCACTGTGCCGGTGGCACGTCGGCCACCACCAGTGGCTGGACCCTCACCGGACGACGCCCGGTGCTGGTGGGGGTCACCGGCCGCCGTCCAGGCCTGAACCCAGCTCCTGTCCAGGAGAAGGGCTACCTGGCCCTCTCCTCCCTCTCTCCCACGTTTGGTCCCCATCGGACGCCGCCTCCGGTGCCAATGGGGCCACCGGCCAGAGCTCAGCTGGCGAAGCGATGGGCACGCCGCCGAGCCCGAACCAAGGTCGACACTGGAGGAGGACGCCATGGCCTCCTCCTTGCCCATGGTTCCTCTCTCTCTCTCTTTCGCTCAGCTCTGTTCTTTCACTCTGGCATGGGCAGAAGCTTACCAGTTGAAGGCTCGCGCGAGGATGAAGGAGAGGGTCTACTAGCATCCTCCTTAAAAGCCAATGCAAAGGTTCGCGACATCCTTAGTCCAAGGAATCGGGAACCCAATCGTCACGCTGAGATCGGAATCCAGTCATCACGGGCTGAGATCGGGAATCCAGTCATCGCGCCGAGGACCTAAATGTCAAAAGAAAATCCAGGTGCCAGGTGTCCTCATAATTAATTACCAAGGGTTACAGAACCGCTGCCGTTTTGGCCAAAGAATTGCTGCCTTTTCCTCTCTGTTTCTTCTCCTCCCACTTGCCACCCTCATTTTCCGTGGCCGCTGCTGCCATCTGCTGCCTTTCTCTTCGTCGCCGAGCACCACCTTGAAACAGATCATTATGAGGTATATCCTCTGTTCAGCCCTCTTCATCCGTTGCCATTGTTTTGGTCTTTCCTCATATTTTAAATGCAATTTGAGGGTAAAAAAACAAAAGGGTAGCGTTTGTTTTGGTCTTTCCTCTTCATCTGTTGTCGTCCATTGCCTTTGTTTTGGTCTTTCCTCGTGTTTTGGTCCGCTACCTTTATAGTCTGATATTAATATATCATAAATCGTTTGCTCATGACATGAATCTCAACTAATTTTCCTTCAGAAAGGGGCCTCCTTTGTTTCAGAAAATATATTGACCAGGCAATGGTCACCTATGAGTGCTACAGTAAACCTACAGTCAAAAAGATTGTATCATGGGTTTACTAGACAGGGCTGAGTTTTCAAGGGATCCACAGATAGCTTCAAAGCTGCTTAGGGTTGAAGTAGAATGACTTCTGGTTATGGAGCAAAGCTTTGCTTTTATTTTCAAGTTGCAAAGATACAAATTAACTATCTATTTGTTCTCAGAAAATTATCTGACAACTTTCTAGAGTAGACGACTGTTCAGGTGGTCAATAGCAAACTTAAAAGGTTTTGAATCTATTTCTTTACATAAAAAAGGGTGTTGAAGATAAAAACCCTGTGCAGTCAAATAGAGAACACTGACAGGAGATTAAAAAATAAAGCTGATGTATGACAAAGTTAAGTAATAAAGTAACAGGCAAGCTAATAAGTCCATTCAAAGTAAACAAAATGTGGAAAGACTATTCATTCTTTGAGCCATTAGACTCTCTTAATAATCCTTAAAGGTTGGTTTGGTAGCTAAAGGGTACCTTGGTATAAGATAGATATGCTTTTCCAGTGTTTGTGTCAGCATGGGCACTGGCTCAGAGAACTGTTGGATGATGAGCCAGCCTGGGCATCCCCTAAGGCATCTCTCAAGCAGCTAGGACAAACAGACCATAATAATGTGATCAAACTGTATCAATTGAATATCTTAATTGAGATTATATAAATGCAGTGAAAAATAGATGCATAAATAGGACAAACAGACAAAATAGGCATACAAATTACCAGAAGTAAATAATTATTGTTATATATCTGACTTAATCCCTCATCAAATACACAGCAAATTTACCACATCTACCAATGGATTATAGGGTATAGTAAATCATTTCATTAAATGATAGTAAAGCAATAAATAAAACTGGATTATGATTACATTATAATGCATCAAAACTCAGAAACAGATTTAGCATCCTGACCACAGTCAAGCCTCCCAAAGAAAGAAATTAAAAGCAGGCTTGTGAGCAAAATATATCACTAAAGGAATATTTGAAAACACGTCTTTAATAGAAGATATTTGTCTTAAGTCTTTTTGACATATTCTTATGAGTTGCTGTTTATGGATTCAGAAGTTGTTTACTAGGATTTATTTGAGATAGTTCTATATATTTGAGTTAAGTTTATAATTATTGCATAGATAGTCATTGCATTTATACTAAATTTTTATCCAAACTTTATCGTAGATGGCTGACCAAGAAATTTCAAAATGAAAGCTCTTATCATGTTACAACATAAACATCATATGGCACTTGTACAAGTATGGCATCTTGTAGCTTATTGGTTCATGCTACAAAAGGGGAGAAATAGAAATCAACTTCCTCATAATATAAGTTTGGAAAGAGGAAAAGTTTGAAAAGAATGATGAAAAATATTATTGGTAATGAAAGATGCTGTGATATCATCGAATGGGTCCTAGATCATTTTAAACTTATGTACCATATTAGTTAGAGATGGCAGCCTTCGACTGACACAACGAACATGTAGAAAATAAGTTGCAAAGTTTCTTTATATAATTAGTCATAATGTAAAGAATCGTGAAATCTCTTTCTTCTTTCGTCGATTCGAAGAAACTATTAGTCACCATTTCCATAATATTTTGAGAGCTGTAATAGAGTTAGAGGGGGCATATCTCAAACAACCAGATGGATCACATGTTCCTTCAAAAATGCTCAACAACAGTAGATTCTAGCCATTTTTTATGGTAAAAATAATTTTTAAATTATGTATAAAATTAATTTATATCATATCTATTTAATTAAATTGTTTAATGTCAGGATTGTGTTGGGGCAATTGATGAAACACATATTCGTGTGAAAGTTTCTTCTAAAGATGCTCCCAAGTATCGAGGTAAGAAAGAATACTCAACACAAAATGTGTTGGGTGTATGTTCTTTCGATTTTAAATTCACCTATGTCTTGCCTGGTTGGAAAGGCACAACATCCGACTCAAGAATTCTAAAAAATACATTAAACAATAATATCCACTTAATATTCCAAAAGATAATTTTGAAAAGAAAATTTATTTTTATTTAAATTTTTAGAATAATATAATGATGAATAATTTTATGATGAATGTAATCATTTCTAGGAAAATACTATTTTGTTGATGCTGGATTTATGTTGAAGGGAGGACTTATTACACCTTATCGATGAAAACATTATAACTTAAAATAACACTCAAGAAATGCACCACAAAATGTTCGTGAGTTATTCAACCTTCGACATGCATCTTTACACAATGCAATTGAAAGGGCATTTGGTATACTTAAAAAAAGATTTTTAATTATAGGGAGCATAACTGAACCGCATTATGGTATTGATACTCAGAAACAAATTATTTTAGCATATTGTATTCTACACAATTACTTAATGGCTGCAGATCCAAATGAGAGCCCTATTGCTAAGGTGGATAAGGAACTTGCAAATCGAAGCGATTGTGTAGAGAAACATCATAACAATATAGATGATGATGTTGATTCAGCTATTGGAGAGTTCATTAGGGATTCTATAGCAGTTGATATATGATGGATTACATAAGATGATATTATAATATTTTATTTGTATTTTTCTTTTTTGTCTCATAACTTTGTTTAAACTTTGTAGTGATATATATGAATTTCTGATATATACTCTTTCTAATTATTTCTTTACATAATACTATTAGTATAAAAAATGCCAAAAAGAAAGACATATGAAGCTAGAGACCCGAAAGGGAGTGGAGACATACTTGTTTGGACATCTGCTATGGATGATGTTCTAATTGATGCATTTTTGTACCAACAAAACTTGGAAAATAGAGTTGGTGGAAACTTCACATCACATGCATACAACAATATATTGAAGGAGTTGAAAATACGATTCAGTAACAAGTCATTTGATAAAGGACAGATAAAGAATTACATAAAGTATATAAAGAGAAATTTTCTAATTATTATGGCTTATTTAAGAATGAAATGAGTGGTTTTGCTTGGAATCCAATTACCAAAATGTGGAGCGCCAAGCCTGAAGTATGGCAAAAGCTAATTAAGGTATGTAATAATATTAAAGTTTTTTGTTTAATTAATTTCTTCCATAGAATGTTGAACTTCATATTTAAATTCTTTTAACAGAGTCCATTTATATTCTTTTGTTAGGCTAAACCTGAAGTCGTTGAGTGGATGAACAAGCCATTCCAAATTATGAAAAGTTGGTGCAACTTTATGGAGAAGATAGGGCTACAGGAGAGCATGCTAAGACAGTAGTTGAAATTAGACAATGAAGAGCTAACCTTAGTGAGGAGAATCTTGATAATACTATAGAAGACATTGATCATATGGTATCCCAAAATGAAATAAATTTAAAGAGTTTTAATGTGTTGGATAATAATGATCAAAATTTTTTTGTTCATGAACCACATTCTCAAGCAACCTCCAAAGGAGTAATATCATCTAAGAATAAGAAATCTAAGAGTAGAACATCGAAGGATGATGCAGAACTTGAATTTATGAAAGATGGATTTAAGCTGGTTGCTGAAGCAATTATGAAATCAACAGCTGACTTAAGTGAATCAATATTGAAGACTAACCAAAAACTCCCAATTTTTGAGAGGGAGGTCTGGAATCATTTGGTAGAGTTAGGAGGTGAGACATACCAAGTATCAACCGCCTATTTATTTTTAATTCAAAATCCTGATATGTTGAGAGCTCTTCTTGGATGTCCAATTGAACAACACAAGGAACTATTACTACATATGGTGTTTCGTTGATATGTCATCTTTTAGATGGTTTTGTGGCTTTTATTTTTGATTCATATGACATCTCTTAGTTAGTTGTGTGAACAACAATTTTTGGTTGATATGTCATTTGGACATTATGGTTTGGATGATATGAAAAATCTATCAAAGTTTTGCTGCTATGGTGATGTTTATGAAATTAGTTGTTATGTCATGCGAATACTGATGCAGGACCGATTCGTATGCAAGTAAATTTTATATGATTAATGATTATAGTTGATTAGTCTCCCGAAGTAATAGCCTAAGAGAAATTTAGGAAAACTCACAGTAACTCCGCACGCGAAATAGTTCCACAGAAAAGTAAAGAAGAAAGACCGCCGAGGCTAAAAAGCCCCGGTAGGGCTTGCTCTCCCACAATAAAGCTATTAGCAGATTAGAGAGGATGTACCTAGCAGAATGAGAAGATCAAGATGCTGAAGGGATCGCTCTGTCTGGCGGATGCGCCCTGGATCCTGACTAAGCCCCGAGCCCATGAATCTGCGGCTAAGTATCCGCTGACCTGGATGGCAATCACCTTGAATCCTGGATCGTGGTTACTGAGGGACCTGTAAGAATACCATCCAAGGGTTAAAGAACAAGAGAAAAAAGTCAGATTAGAGGCAAAAAGATAAGGAAGAAGTAAGAAGGAGGGGCGGCCAAGAGGCTCTTGGGCGTCCACTAGAGGAATACAAGGGCAGCGGCCAGTGTTTCTTCTAGAGATTGGGATGTTGGCACATGCAGAGAAGGGAATCAAGAGCACCAGAGAACCAAATAACAAAACTCACAATAACTCAAAACTAGATTGATTGATTAATAATTCAAAGATGCATAATTCATACAAGAGGGTCTCTTTTATAGAGCAAGAGACTTAGGGCCCAAGTAAATACAGATATGGAAAGAAAAGGGGCGCCCACTTTCTTTCTAAAGTGTGGATTAGATTACATGAAAAAAAACTTCATGCCATACAAATCCCTTTAAAAAAAAAGGCAATTTATGGGCAATAAAGGGCATCCCTTTGCTACTTCTTTGGGCTAGAATTCTTCCAAATAGGGTTGCATGATTTGAGGGATTGAGGCTTATCTTGTTGACCTGCTTGCTCTGCTAGATGGCATGTGGAATGCTTGTGCTGAAGGATGGCAGGTGTGTGGCTGGCATTGGACTTCTTATGTAGTGTGGCGCCAACTTGAATTTAGCAGATGCTGCTTGACTGTGATGGCCTTGTCTTCTGCTCCAATATTGGTGTCTCCTCTTGTAAGCTGAATAAACTTAATAAAATACCAACTGGACTGGACACATATAAGACTAACTGGATTGGATAGGACTTCAATTGACCGAAGCTCATAATGAGCTGACTCAATATGACCCAAACCCTAATAACAAGTACCAACTCAAAAGACATGACTCAATGTCCAAAAAAAAAAAATTGGACCCAAATTAAAATAAAATAAAATAAACCTAGTTTTCAACTGAATCAAATCCTACAAACCTAATCAGATATCCACAGAGGATTAAGAATCCTCTGCCTGATCCTGGTGCCCGCACCAATTTTCCCAGGGTGGGAGAAACTCAGCCTCATCGAGTATGAGTCGCTATGGCTCTGGTATCTCTCTAGGAGGTTGGATCGAGGAGTTGCAAGTCCTCTCAAGTAATCCATGAATCATCGGATTCGGGGCAACCCTGCCATCGGACCAGGTAACATTGGTAACCATAGTTCCGGGTCGTAATGGCTTGATCATCCAAGATATGCTCGATCCGCTCTACTCGCTCAGAAAAAAATTGGTGGTGGACACTCTTGGGTAGGTTCGCTCATGAAAGGAGAGTTAGATCCAAAGTACCTACTAGAAATCACTACCAATTTCCTATACTCTACTAGGTCTGCAATATTAAAGGTTGAGCTAATGCACCAATCCGAGGGTAGATCTAACACATAGCCATTGGGTCATACCTTCTTTATTACTTTAAAAGGGCCAGCTCTGCGAGAATGAAGTTTCTTAACGGTCCCTAGCGAAAATCATTCAGGCCTAAGCCTAACCATGATAGGATCCCCTACACCAAACTCTTTGGCTCTTCTTCAGGAGTTAGCCAGTCTTTTATAAGTTTCTTTTTTTAGATTTATTTTATGGCTAATGTCCTTATGTAAGTCTCTGATATGCTGTGCAAATGCTTGTGCGGACTCTGAGACTCATGTGTGGAGGGATAGAGGAATTAAATCAAGTGGACTATTTGGCTTGTACCCATGGACTATCTCAAATATGCTCTTGCCCGTAGACCTGTTCACTGAGCTATTGTAGGCAAACTCTGCATGAGGTAGCAATAGATTCCACATCCCTAGGTGTTCGCCTACAAGGCACCTAAGAAGGTTTCCTAGACTACGGTTCACCACTTCAGTTTGTCCATCTGTTTGGGGGTGAAAGGCTATAGAAAAATTAAGTTTGGTCCCTAACAGATGCCATAGCGTTTTTCAAAAGTAGCTGGTGAACCTAACATCCCTATCAGAAACAATGGTCTTGCTATAAATTAATATATCATCAAAATAGACCACTAAGAATTTTTTCATGTACTCTTTCAGGACTTGGGTCATCATTCTCATGAATGTACTGGGTGCATTTGAAAGCCCAAAAGGCATCACGATCCATTCAAACAGACCATCTCTAGTCTTAAATGCAGTCTTTCACTCATCCCCTGATCTAATTCTAACATGATGATAACCACTCTTAAGGTCTATCTTGGAAAAGATGGTGGCACCCGCCATCATGTCTAACATGTTATCTAATCTAGGGATATGGAACTTATATTTGATAGTAATTTTGTTAATGGCCCTACTGTCCATGCACATTCTCCAGGTACCATCCTTCTTAGGGGTTAAGAGTGCAGGAACTGCACAAGGGCTTAAGCTCTCCCTAATGAATCCTTTCCTAAGTAATTCTTTCACTTGTTTCTGTATTTTTGATGCTCAATGGGGTTCATCCTATAATGGGGAAGGTTTGGGAGGGTGGATCCTGGGATCAAGTCAATGGCATGTTGGATGTCTCTCAAGGGTGGTAACTGATCAGGCAACTCTTCAAGAAAGACATCCTTAAATTCCTCTAGGATCTCAATTACTTCTGGGAGTTGTTCCTTTTGGACTGATTTATAGATCTCTTTAGTGGTCAAAATCTAAACAGAGATACCCTTAGTGATGTTCTTTTCTAATTCCTTAGCTTTAATCAGATTAACTCTTGGCTTGCTATCCTTAAGCTACTAGATCCTTTCTTGATTGGGTCCCTAGGTGGAACTGGATGTATTACATACTTGTTTCCATTGTGTTTAAAAGAGCAGATGTTGGATTGACCAAACAAGATGGCATCATGATCGTAAAGCCAAGGTCAACCTAATATAATACTACTAACACCCATAGGAATTACATCGCACTTGATCTTTTCTTCATAATTTTACAATTTGATTAGTATTTAGCATCTAGACTTGATTGAGATAGAGGTGGAATCTACCCACGAGATCTTATAGGGACTAGAATGAGGAACTATGGTAAATCCTAATGATTTAACTGTATTGGCAGAAATGACATTGACACAACTTCCACTATCAATGTTATCTTTAGCACCTTATCCCCTATCTTAACAAAAGTCTGTAGGATGTTAGTCCTACGCTAATCTTTCAGGTCCTTAGTTTGAGTTTGGGTCAAGATAATCTAACCACTCCTAGTAGATCTTCAGAATCAAATGTTTCCTCCTTTATATCGTACTCATCTATCAGATGGGTATCAGCCTCATAAACCTCTCCTTAGGCTCAACTAGGGGCTCGAATTCAATCTCAGGTAACTCATCTATATGAAGGGATCTGACTAGGCACTGGCTGATCATATATCTTGGTTTGTTGCATCTAAAGCATTTGATCTGGGGGTTGGGATTTATCTGGATCTCTATAAATTTGCCCTTATTCTCTCTCTGAGATATAGGGGTACTATTTTGGGATCGACTCTACTCGGTTCGAGTTGTACTGGGTTGGCTAGTGTTGGGTTGACTCGGATAAGTCTGGCGGAGGTCTGAGTACTAGGTAGGTCTGGGATGACTATGATAGGCCTAGCTAGATCTTGGATATGGGCTAGGGCTCTTGGTAGCCTCTGATCTACGATAGGGTGGCCATCTCTGAAAATGGGCTTCTTTTAGGATGCCTAACCTAGTTTCGACTTGATCGAACCTGGACCCTAATCTAGCCTTAGATTGCTTGATGTCTTGGTTCATTCGGGCTAGTTGTTCAGTGATGATCCTTAAGTGATCCTTAATGTTTTGATTAGCCATAGGCTCAGCCTGTAATGGAGGTGGTGACGGGTGAAAAGATGCTCCTGATCTAGTGCGCATGCAAGCACAATCAAGCACACAAGACTTAGAGACTGACTCGGACTACGGTATGCTAGACCTAGTCATCCAGAGTAAAGGATTTGGCTTAATGCAAGTCAATCTAACAGTAACTCTTCAATTGGCCAGTTGGAATAGGTGGGAGGGGGGAGGCTTATCCCATAAATTGCAAGTGGCTAATTAGAATAACCCCAACACTCTGATTAAGTCATTTGACATTTGACCTCCAGTACACTAGACGACTATTGGTGTCCCTAGCCCTTAGGGCAAATGCTAATTAAGTTGCTACTTAGTTTTAGATTAGAGGCTTGGGATCGGAATGCATGGGTGGTTATTTTGGGCCAAGGAAGGGTCTCAATCCCTCCCTTATCTGACCTCAATGAGAGCCCTTAAGAGTAATTTAATGCAGATGAATGACATGCAAACACAAACCCTAATCCAGAAATCTATAAATAGCAATAAATCTTAATTTTTTTCATAGATCGAATTAAATTATTAAAAATAAAAAAAATACTTTAAATTATAACAAATCCAAAAAAATAAATTTTGTAATTTTTGATGTGTATGCAGGCGAAAATAATTTGATTAACAAAATCTTAAGAATTTTCATGTTTTCAGGCATGCAATTAATTCACAGATCGAATTAAATTCTTAAAAAATAATGAAAGATACTTTAAATTATAATGAATCCAAAGAAATAAATTTTATAATTTTTAATATGTATGCAGGTAGAAATAATTTAATTAACAAATGATATACTGATAATAATATGAATTAAAAATAAGCCCTAACCATGCTCTGATACCGAATTGATGCAGGACCGATTCACATGCAAGTAAATTTTATATGATTAACGATTGTAGTTGATTAGTCTCCAAAGTAATAGCCTAAGATGAATTCAAGAAAACTCACAGTAACTCCGCACATGAAACAGTTCCACAGAAAAGTAAAGAAGAAAGACCGCTGATACTAAGAAGCCCCGGTAGGGCTTGCTCTCCCACAATAAAGCTATTAGCAGATTAGAGAGAGTGTACCTGGCAGGATGAGGAGATCAAGATGCTAAAGGGGTTGCTCTATATGGTGGATGTGCCCTGGATGACCAGCCCCGAGCCATGGATCTGTGGCTAAGTATCCACTGATTTGGATGGCGATCACCTTGAATCCTGGATTCATGGTTACTGAGAGACCTGCAAGAACACCATCCAAGGGTTAAAGAATAAGAGAGAAAAGTCATATTAGAGGCAAAGAGGAAAGAAAGAAGTAGAGAAGGAGGGGCAGCCAAGAGGCTCTTAGGCATCCACTAGAAGAAAACAAGGGCGGCGGCCAGGATTTCTTCTGGAGATTGGGATGTTGGCACGCGTAGGAGAAGGGAATCAAGAGCACCAGAGAACCAAATAACAAAACTCACAATAACTCAAAACTGATTGATTGATTAATAATTCAAAGATGCATATTCATACAAGAGGGTCTCTTTTATAGAGCAAGAGACTTAAGGCCTAAGTAAATATAGATATGGAAAGAAAAGGGGCCCACTTTTTTCTAAAGTGTGAATTAGATTACATGGAAAAAAACTTCATGCATATAAATCCCTTTCAAAAAAAGGTAATTTATGGGCAATAAAGGGCATCCCCTTGCTGCTTCTTTGGGCTGAAATTCTTTCAAATAGGTTGCATAATTTGTGGGATTGAGGCTTATCTTGGTGACATGCTTGCTCTGCTAGATGGCATATGGAATGTTGTGCTGGAGGATGGCAGGTGTGTGGCTGGCATGTGACTTCTTATGTAGGTGTGGTGCCAACTTGAATTTAGTAGCTGCTCTGTTTGACTGTGATGGCCTTGTCTTCTGCTCCAATACTAGTGTCTCCTCCTGTAAGCTGAATGAACTTAATACAATACCAACTGGACTGGACACATATAAGACCAACTGGACTAGACAGACTCAAATTGACTCAAGCTCATAATGAGCTAACTCAATATGATCCAAACCCTAATAACGAGTACCAACTCAAAGACAGGACTCAAATGTCTAAACAAAATAAAATTGGACCCAAATTAAAATAAACCTAGTTTCCAACTGAATCAAACCCTACAAACCTAATCAGATATCCATAGAGGATTAAAAATCCTCTGCCTGATCCTGGTGCCCACACCAAATACAATCATTGTCAAAGGTGAATACTTGTTCTATCATGAAACATGGAAAAATATAGCCATATGATCTTCAAAAAGAGATGATCAAAAGTAAGGAAAGTAAATACAGGCTTGTAGAAATCATATGTTTCATGTATTTTCTGCTTGACATGATTTATCATATGCATAGGAACTTACTTGTTCTAGAGTTTATAATTGTATAATGTTGACGCCAAATCACCATCCTCAAATGTCCGCGAGCATCGATCGACTTCTCCAGCGAGCCCATGATCTTTGGCAAGCTTTTCTCGATTGGGAACCTACAAAAAGTCCCGAGGACCAAAGATTCCGACGGAAACCCTCCGACGCTCAAGTTAGTGCTATAGGCAATAGCCATAAGCTTGAGAAAGCTCGAAAGAGAGAGCGAGGCTTAGAGCTCTCTGTGAGCAAGAATGAGCATTTAGGAGTGTAGTGAGTTGAATTATCTGGTCAGGGTCCCTCTACCCTTTTTATTGAGGCTTGGAGGTTGTGAGACTAGCTTGGAGCGTGGTCACTTGTCATAGCATTTTTTGATGGTGGTAGCAACAACAGCAATGGCAAGGCTTTCTTCTTAGTGGCATGTCAGAAGTGCAGGCCATGTTTCGTCAAATATGCGTGGCTGCATAGTTGGCAGGTATTGCTTGGTTTGAACAGTTGTTGCAGGCTGCTGCAGGGCATGGCCGACCGTTATGACATTTGCTAGACATGTCCCCCATACCACCCTTTTCCTGTCCTATGTGGACAGTGATGGGCAATAAAGTTAGGCACGTGGGCCTCAAAGTGTAGCTGCTGAGGCAGAAGATAAAATTTGGAGTTGAAGCTAGCTCTGTCCCTCATGGAGTATTGATTATAGAGTACATGCATGGCACTGTTCATGCCCTTGGATGAGCTCCAGAGAAGGCGTGGGTGAACATTTGCATAGCACTGTTCATGGCCAAGGGGTAGAGGCCGATCACTGTTCATGGCCGAGGGGAAGAGATCGATCACTGTTCATGGCCGAGCATTATTCATGTCCAAGGGGAAGAGGCCGATCATTGTTTATGGCCGAGCAATATTCATGGCCAAGGAAAAGAGGCCGATCACTGTTCATGGTGAGCACTATTCATGGCCGAGGGAAAGAGGTCGATCACTGTTCATGGCCGAGGAGAAAGGCCAATCATTGTTCATGACCGAGCACTATTCATGACCGAGGGAAAGAGGTCGATCACTGTTCTTGACTGAGCACTATTCATGGCCGAGGGAAAGAGGCCGATCACTGTTCATGGCCGAGGGAAAGAGGTCGATCACTATTCATGGCCGAGGGAAAGAGGCCGAGGGCCGACTCCAGAAACGACTAGTCCGATCCCGTGAGATTGCCGTTATCCATGGGGCTCATTGGTCCCATCAGATATCCCCCACACTCCTGAGTTTGTGCGACCGCATGCCTTGCATCTGCCAAGCGAAAGGAGTGTAGGAATTATAATATCTTTCTTTTGCACTTATCTCTGCACGCCAGCTTTGGATAGTTTCTGTCTGCCTTGTGTGGACTTGTGACCATGTCTACATGCTCTCTTGTGCTTTTGTCTGCTTAAAGACTTTAAGTAATGTTGGAGATAAATTGATTACCTTAGACTGGCTAGGAGCAGCCAGTAATCCTCTTCCGACGTAGGGTCTGGAAGCGGATGCCCATCAACTATGAGTTAAGAAGTTGGCTTCTCCTGACTTTGAGTTGACTTTGGGTCTTCTACTTTTGTCATAAAATTTGAGATGGGTGCCCATCAACTGTGAGCCAAAGAGTTGGCCTCTCCCTATTGTGAGTTGATTTGGGGCTTCTTCTTGAATGGCTGAAAGTGACTATCAATATTTTGCAAGTATAATTTAAACAAAGGTCTTACCCGGTGGCCATTGGCCGCTAAGATAGAGTTGAAGCCGCTGAGGCTGAAATGAAGCCATTGAGACTGTGATGATGCCATTGAGGCTATAATGAAGCCGTTGAGGCAAAGTTGAGGCCATCGAGGGCCTTTTGAACCCCAAAGGGTGACCCGAGAGTCGTTGGGATGGGACCATGCTTGGGAGCCTTTAATCCCGGAGGGTGACCTGAGGGTGTTGGAATCATGCTCAGGATCCTTTTAAACCCCGAAGGATGATCCAAGAGTCGCTATGATGGGACCATGCTCGGGAGCCTTTAATCTCAAAGGGTGACCTAAGGGTGCTTGAACTAGGCTCAGGTGCCTTTTGAACCCCGAAGGATGACCCGAGAGTCGCTGTGAAGGGACCATGCTCGGGAGCCTTTAACCCCGAAGGATGACCTGAGGGTGCTTGGACCAGGCTCAGATGCCTTTTGAACCCCAAAGGATGACCCAAGAGTCGCTATGATGGGACCATGGTCGGAAGCCTTTAACCCCGAAGGGTGACCTGAGGGTGCTTGGGCCAGTCTTATGTGCCTTTTTCTTTGTGATAATCTTTGTTGCCGACACTGGAGTCAGTTCTCGGTGTCGAGCTAGCCTCTGGCTCTGGTGCCAATACTGGGTTGATCTTGAATGCCAACGTGGAATCGGTCTTTCCTGCATGACATTTTTAAGTATCAGTGAAAAGAAGCTTTTATCAAAGTATAGTATACCTAGCTTTTATAGTTGTTTTGGCCTTTGCGTCGTGTTCGATGTCGATGCCAATTGGAGGCCTGAGTTCTTTTTCTTTCATAATCGGCTTGGGGATTTCTCCTAGTTGATGCGATTCTCACCACCTGATCCATCCCTCTAGATGTACATGCTCTAAAAAGAGTCTACGCGGAAGATAGTCAGGGAGACCACTATCGGGTCGGCAGCCAAGACTGGGAGCAACTAGAAGCCTAGGGGTGGCCAAGAATAGCTGGGAGTTAGAGGCCGCTGGGACGGAGTCAGAGACAGTCGGAGGCATCCGGGACAAAGAGCTTTGAGCCGAAAGCAGGACGCTGGGGGCTGGCATGGAGTCAGGACAAAGAGCCTTCCCCAGCTCTTCCTGGTGCTGGATCAGGGAAGCGAAGAAGACCATTTAAGAGCGGAGAGCACTAGCATTGTTGGTCTCCTTTGGCATTAATGGAGCCCTGACATCCAAATACATGAAATGAAAGGTCAGAATGACTCCTCCACCCAATGTCCTCTCTTTGTCCTTTCGCTGGCACCAAGCTTCCATCCCCTTATGCATTAAATCTCGTTTATTTAAGTTTGCATAGTATGGCACTGGGCTGGGACTTGGACCACGTCCTCCCCATCTCGCGCAGCCAGGCCAGGACCTTACTTCTTGGAGGAAACCCGGCCGAAAAGATGTGCCAGGTGATGATGATGATGTGGCACTTGATGCAAATGGTTTGGAGGGAGAAAAAGCGGTTAGGGAGGAGTGCTGATTAGCTACCTGTTGGCCAAAGACAGCCCCGAGATTGCTCGCCTCTTATGGACTACGACTGTCCGAGTAGAAGAGGCTACATTATGAAGTGTCTTTGGAAGAATTTGTCTCCTTCTATTGATTTGGATACATCAGCCTGCTGGTGGTCTGCCCTTCGGGAAGCAAGTTGATTGGAGTGGAGGTGCTGGTGCCCTTACTTGGGCCTCCCCCTGCATCGCCGTTCATAGGAGAGGAGGCCGTTTGGACGGAGAACGGTGGTGCTCTTGCTAGTGAGCTCTTACTTTTGAGCTTGAAGATGCTTATGCTGATAAGCTTGATGGCGATGAGCCTCTTGCTGGCTGTTGTGTGGCCGTGAGATATTTCTTCTGGAGCTTTTTGACAGCTGCCATCAATGTATGGATTTGCAGGATGAGGGTGGCATGCTGTTTTACTTGAATGGCTTGAGGTAGTGGCAATGGTGAAGTGGAGCGGTTGGCTTGTTGCTCAGCTCATTGAGGGTGCCCCCCAGGTGACTGGCGGAAGCTCTTCGGGCTCTTGTCATCACCATCATTTTAATCCACCATGCTAATTTAAGGGGGACGAGGATCCGCAAGCTAGCATCGTTGATAATCCATGCTCTACCCTTCTTTCATGGCATACCAATCTGTTGACACCAAATCACCATCCTCGAATGTTCGCAAGCATTCGGTCACCTCCTCCACGAGCCCGGGATCTTTCGGTGAGCTTCTCTCGATCAGAAGCCTACAAAAAGTTCTAGGGACCGAAGATTCCGATGGGGACCCTTTGACACTCAAGTCAGTGCTCTGGGCAACAACCATGAACTTGAGAAAGCTCAAAAGATAGAGAGAGGCTTAGAGCTCTCTGTGAGTAAGAATGAGCATTTAGGAATGTAGTGAGTTGAGTTACCTGGTCGGGGGTCCCTCTTATCCTTTTTTATTAAGGCTTGAAGGCTGTGAGACTAGCTTGGAGCATGGTCACTTGTCAGAGCATTTTTTTATGGTAGCAACAATAGCAGCAATGGCAAGGCTTGCTTCTTAGTGGCATGTTAGAAGTATAGGTCATGTCCCATCAAATGTGGGTGGCTGCATAGTTGGCAGGTATTGCTTGGTTTGGACAGTTGTTGCAAGCTGCTGCAGTGTGTGGCCGACTGTTACGGCTTTTGCTAGATGTGTTCCCCATGCCACCCTTCTGCTGTCCTGTGTGGACAGTGATGGGCGATAAAGTCAGGCACGTGGGCCTTAAAGTGTAGTTGCTGAGGCAGAAGATGAAATTTGGAGTTGAAGCTGGCTCTATCCCTCGTAGAGTATTGATTATAGAGTACGTGTATGGCACTGTTCATGCCTTAGATAAGCTCCAGAGAAGGCTATAGGTGAACATTTGCATAGCACTATTCATGACCGAGGGGAAGAAGCCAATCATTATTCATGGCTGAGGGGAAGAGGCCGATCATTGTTCATGGCCGATCACTGTTCATGGCTGAACACTATTCATGGCGGAGGGAGAAAGGCCGATCATTGTTCATGGCCGAGCACTATTTATGGTCAAGGGGAAGAGGCCGATCATTGTTCATGGCCGAGCACTATTCATGGCCGAGGGAAAAAGGTCGATCACTGTTTATGATCGAGGGGAAGAAGCCGATCACTATTCATGGCCGAGCACTATTCATGGCCAAGAGGAAGAGGCCGATCACTGTTCATGGCCGAGGGAAAGAGACCAATCACTGTTTATGGCCGAGGAAAAGAGACCGAGGGCCGACTCTAGAAACAACTGGTCCGATCCCAGTGAGATTACTGTTGCCCATGGGGCTTATTGGCCTCATCACATAACATGTCCGATAATTGCTGCAGTCTAAGAAGCTCAAATGAAGGCTCACGAAGCCGAAGATTGCTAATGCAGATAATGCCAAATTGTTCGAGAAGCTTGACTTTGTGGCCAAGATGTTTGGATCCTTTGACACAAATCTTTCCTATTGCCTTTATTATACAGCCATTTTAATTTGTTAAAGATGAGCTTTAAGAAAGTTGTTGGCTAAAGAAACACCCGTCTTAGCTGCAAAATCCGACTAGAAACACCACAAGAGAGGTCTGAAAAGAACTCTGTAGACGTAACTAACATAACCTAACCTAATTCTTGTTTCCTTGTTCATGATTATTTTCTTTTCACAATGAAATTACTTGGTTACTCCCAATACAGCCTCCCAAGGATGTTCTGTGCATTCAGTTTTGTACATTTCTTTTTGGAAGAACAGCCTTCCGTCCCACCGTCCTGCTTATTGTCTATCCACCAGCAATTGTGAATGGCACAACACATAGGGTCATTGAGGGTCACATGCGATTTAGATCAATCACTAGATGCCACAGCATGATGGGGAATAAACTCAGACGACCAGACCTATGAAAATTAAGGAATTGACAAAGAATACGGACCCTCAGGCTATGCTATGGATAAGGTAAGTCATCGTATCGTGAGACTTTATTCTAAGCCATTTCAGCCCAAGTCATTTCAAAATTAAAAATGGACAAGCAATAAGTTTCCTGGCAATTTAATTGGCTGAAGTTTTAAAACTGACTGATATAGATGAGGGTGGCACGCAGTGTAACGAAGAAATAGTTCCGCAGCGATGCTCAATTTTCTTGTGGGGTGATATTGTCAATGCTCATTTAAAATGTGGTATGATTACCGAGTCTTTGAAACCAGAACACGCAAAATCTCTGTCAAAAGTCATCAAGAACAATCATGGTTTGTATATTAATTTATCGTTAGTTTATAAAAACACTTCATTTTTTTCTTACTTTTGAATGGTTAATATGCAATATAATTTTCACACATAAGATGAATGCAATATTAATCTTACTTATTATGAAAAAGGATTACTATAAATAAATACATATATCATATAAAATGTGAAAAGATATAATTATTATATAACTATTTTTTTCCTTTTTTATTTTTTATTCAAATAAAATAATTAATATTACTTTTTTTTCTCTTCTTTTATCCCAAAAAAAAAAATTTCTTTCTTTCATTTCTTTATTCCTTTTTACGCTTTCTTTTCTTCCCCTTCGAAATTCAAACAAAACCTAAAGCCGAAGACTAGACGATGACGATGAGAAATTAAAAATAAAAAAAAAACTTAAAGGGAAAAGGGGAAATATTTGCTAAAGCAAAGCAAAGCGAGGGGAAGGAGGGAGAGAGAGGTGAAGGAACGAGATTAAAAAAAAAGTAAGAAACGAAGAAAGAAGAATAGTGCAAGAGAAGCTTCCGGTGGCTCGCGGCGAGGGAGATCGGGATCCAACGGCAGGTATTGTTTAGCAACTTTTTTTCTTTTTGATTTCTGGTTTTTTTGGACTCTGTTCATCAGATTACGGATTTCTAGGGCTTTGAAACTTGTGGAATGTTCCAGATGATTTCCTGTATTTCTTTTTGGCTTCTTTGCTTTTAATTTTTTTGGGAGGCGATGAATGCTAGAGTTTGTAAGCGAATCAAGAATTAGATATACAGTGTCTAAGAGAGGTGTTTGAGAGCTAGTCGGAGCCATTAGTGTTTCTTGTATGAACATCTCCAAGTGTTTCGTTGCAAACTGGTGCTGTTGGTTTAGTTTAAATGATGATAAATATTAGTGCTTTTTTCCCTCTCTCTTGTGGAGTGGATTTTGTGTGCTCTTATGTGGCCTTTTTTGTTTCACATCGGAGAAGTGGAAAGTATTCTCACATGGCTTCTTACATTTGTTCAAAACTTGAGTTTTTTAGCGGTAAATTAGCTTGAGTGTCTATGAAATTGGATATCTGTTACATTAATGGAGAAACAGGTGTTGATTTAAACTAATGCCTTCCTTCCTATGAGAAGAGGATTTAAGAAAATATTGGGAACGGTTTCTTAGTAATGCGATGAAGCTTCTTCATATTTCTAAACATGTAATAACTTTGAAAATAGGTTTCTATGTGATCCATCTACCTTGGACCTAGAGGTGTCAGGTGGCGTCCATGAATTCCTTTTGATTATTCTTTTTTCTTCTTCTTGATGTTCTTTATTAATGTGCATGGCTGATTATGAGAATTTCATCAGTCTTGGTTTTTCTTGCCTCGATGTAAACTTGATTGAAGCTCCTCAAGAGTTCATTCTCTCTAGCATGGGCTGTGATATAACATCAACCATCAAAATTAATAAGCTCAAGTGCCCTTTGTGTGTCGCAACAAGTTGGAAACAACTTATTCTTTATGTTATGTTTGTTGTTGCGCAGTACTTTTGTCAAATTCCAATTTCACTAATTTTGCCTCCGTAGACTGATGAATCTTTATAACCACTAATTCAGTCAGATTGCTGCATCTACTTGTCTTCTAAAATATGGTTTTCCCTATTTGTTTGACAACCTAATTTTGGTTTGGAATTCTTATATTCTTTTCATATTTTGATAACGAAAACAGATTATTTTTTTTGAAAAATGTCTAATTTTCTGCTTTCATCAAAGACTGAAATCTTTACAATATACTTTATATTAAAGATAGCTTACAATCTTTTTTCTCCTTGCTGTCTTAAACAATCAGCTTTTTAAACTAGTGCTGCCATGTCTGCCAGGTTTAATTTCTACAGTGTTCGTTCAACACTAACCTGTTCCTAAAATGAAACCAAAAGCAAGTGGGACCATACAAAGACCTCAAAAGGTGAAGCATGTGCAAGGGGAGGGACCAATTTGGGTGCTTATTGCAGGCGGTGCCTTGCTTAGCACTCTGTCAATCAGGCTTGGATGCAAGCTGAAGCAGATCCTTGAGACTAAGCAGTCAAAGAATTCCAATAATGCAAAAGGTATTGTCTTCCTTATTTAATAAACCAACTTTCAGTAGCATGAGCTTATCTCCTGGTTAAATGTTTAGCTTGTTGTCTACTCAGATAATGGAAAATTTGTAGCCAAAAGGAGGCCAGGAGCATGCCAGTTACATTCGAAATTCTATTTCTGTGCTCAGGATGAGGAGGGATGTTACCACTGCCTCTCAGGTGTGCTGCCTTAAGCTATGTGTATGTGAATTAGCCACCCCAAAAAAGAACTGCAATCCTAAGCATTTAGATTTGCATGCATTGGCTCAATTTGCAGAAAGCTTTCCTCCAGTATATTGGTAAAGTAACCAGTTCATGTTTGCTATATTTTTTATGTATATAGTAAAACAACTGCTTCATCTTGATCCTGTGTGGATATGATCTGTAGTTGTTTTACATATGCTTTAGGCACATGAGGAATTTCCAAATTCAAAAATGCATGCATGCGCTTTCAAAACAGTGGACTATTTTTTGGCATCAATTATGTTACTTGTTGGTTGAAGATTGTAGCATGTCTTTGGCACTAATCCCATCTATAGATCAATTGAGTGGTTTATTCTGTGATGATCAATTAGTAGTATCCCTGCTTTAGCACTTTATGTGCTAGAGTTCTACCCCAAAGTGATTTATACAAATACCCTGATGGACTTCTCAAAGAATGTAATGAGTTACAGCCAATCATAAACACCTCGGGCATGTAGAGTTAAAGACATTTTTTTAAGATAGGCAATGATGAGGTTCATTCAATTGGATTCTTGACCAAGCTGTACTTCATCTCTATTGATGCTTAGTTTTGTCAATTCCTCCACAAACACAACGCACCTACACGTAAAGGTTACCAGATTGGATAGAGCATCGAACAAACTCGGGACTTGATGAATCTCAAAGTGTTCAAAGGTCAGATTCATTGATTTTACCTTTCTTAGGTATTTTAGCCTAATTGGTTCCCTAGCCTCGTACTCTCCTCGGATATTCTCAATTATGAGCTGGGAGTTAGTGTAGGTCTTCAATGAATACAACGGATATGTTCTACTCACATGGAATCCAATCCCCTGCATTTCATAATCCTGGACATTAGATTTGTCAACACTTTGTCCCGCAGTATTGCAGAATACAAGGGATTCAATTGCCATTTACTTGTCAGGGTTCAATGATTTTTTGTAGTGAGACCAACTTGTTATTGGCTCAACCTCTCATTCTTAAGGCTCTTTCTTATTTTATGTGAAAACCAACAACAAGCCTTCACCATCTCCTACTTCTCGTTGACTAATTTGAAGCCAGAATTTAGATCCAATCTAAGTTCAGTGAACTAGGAATCTAATCCAAGCTTGTTCAATGAACCAACTTTCAAATTGAGTATAATCTCTTGAACCATAATTCAAATTAAATTCAATTGGGTGAACCAAACCCTATATTGATCCAAATCAATGAACCAAAGCGCTGAATTAAGATTAATTGATATAGGTTTGAGTCAATTTATGATAGGTTTAATCTAACTAAACTCTAATTAAGGGAACTAGTAACCTACTTAGGATGTAGTTAACCTAATTAAAATATTGTAGGGTTAATTAAGGCTTATTGGGTGGATGATATACTTAGATTGGAGGTTATTAATTTAATTTAGTATTGATTAACCTCAATTAAATTCACTTAAGCCTAGGTATAGGTAGTAATCAAAGTGGAGTAGAAGGGTAATTTGGTAATTAGCTAATTAGTATTTCTTTAGTAAATTAATTAAATTGCCAAATGACCTAATTAAGCAATGATTAACATGGTTAAGTCTAGATAGGAGCGGTACAATGATAATTTTAAGATTATAGGCTAGAAGGACATAAAGATATTTTTTTAATTATAAATTTTAATGAATTAATTAATTATTCATGTTTAATTATAGGTGATCAGTGATTAATTTGATTGATTGAAAAGATTAATTAGGATTAGCAATCAAGGTAGGAGTTTTACATCTATTATTATGCAATGTGTTTCATAATTTGCATACCTATATGCATCATGGATTTATTATTAGATTTCTTAGCATGTTTTAATTGTGCACGATGGCTTGTGTAGAGAATATAGATATGTTATGATACATTATTTGGTTATGAGAAAATAAATCAAATAACTAGAAAGTAAACTTTATTAATTTTAAAGCACTGCAGATAACAACTTCAACAATATCCATAAATTCAAGTTTACAGCTCCCACTAATCAAACACATTAAAAGATAATAAAATATTTATATTTTCTGCATGCTTATGAGCCAACAGGCTTAAGCTCCATGGTTAATTGATCGGTAATATCATGTTTTTTATAGCAATATGTTTATAAATTATGTGACTATTGCCAACCTATCTTTAAACTTGAAGCACTTTAGATCCATGTACTTAGCATTACTAGAATTTTTAGTATCTTCATAAAGAATGTTGCAGCCATATTATCATAATAATTTTTAAGGCCCAAAAATAGAATTAACAATCTTGATATGTAATTCTTTAGTCATTGTGCTTGAGCTCTAACTTTAAAACAAGCTATAACAGTAGCTACTATATATATTATTCAGAGCTCTTCCATCCATAACACTATATCACCAGCTAACATGATTATATAATTAGTAGCGGACTTCATATCATCTAGATATCTACTAAAGTTTGAGTTTGTAAAGTCAGTAATTGCAAGATGATCGATCCTTCTATAAATAAGTATATGTTCCTTGGGTTTTTTAGGTATCTAAATACTTTCTTTACATCTATTTAGTGATAGTTACTTGAATTTGAGGAGTATCTTCCCAGCAAACTAATGAGATAATATTGATCACAACTAAAAAACAAATGCATAATTTACTAAAATTTTTAGAGCGAAAAATTTTGTAAGATTCAAAGCTCATAAAAATTATTTTTTCAAGCATGGCTTAAATCTTTTGCTAATCTTCAAATTATAGTACACTGTAACCTTCTTTGCAAGGCAAATTTTATGGTGTCATTTAGGATCTTATAACACTAGTTTGAAAAGCTTCGATAAGTCTCAATGAGTAAACCATTTTGGCAACCAAGCACCCATATTGACCTATAAAATTCTTTCAAACTGCAATATCTATGTTGCCCATAATAATAATACATATACTTAACCAACTTTAGTGCCCTCAGTATTTTGTAAACATTTGCACATATTATAGACACCAACATCATGCTATCTAAAGGCAAAGGTCAAAAATGTTGCATGAACAGTAAAGGGGACACGGCATAGAATTTCAGCTTTATAAAGTTAAGAATGCTGAGGTCTTTGAATGCATTGTTGTTAAAATCTAACAATTCATGATCCAGATCGAAATGGTCTTGAATGATTTGAATCTCATCTTTGGACCAGGATTAGTTATAAAGGTGAGATCTTAATGTATTATGAATTGTATATTTTCTTAGATCATATGATCCTTCTTGATTATGCTATTTAGCTATTAATTAAAGTATTCTTCATTTACTATAATTTATTTGACACTGTTGAATTGCTTGTTATTAGTAAGTGTTGAATCATAAAATTAGCAAGCTTATAACCGAAAATATTATATTCTTACATCCATATGCTAAAATTACATCCTTTTTTGAATTAGTATAATTAGAATGATAATTGAATTGTCAGGTATTTTATAAATATTGTGAATGACCGAATACAATGTTTGTTTGTTAGATGTTGTGTTAGGCTTATGTTAGCAGAGACTAGACTTCTTGTATTAATGGTTTTTTCTTATTCATTCATTTGCTCTTATTTGATTCCTTGCACTTGTACATTTCTTGCATGCTTTTTGAAGTTTTCTGAAGAATTCAAAAAAATCTTTATGATTTTTGACCCAATCTAGTCCAACTCATTCTACCATTTAAAAGTCAGCCTTGATCTTAACAACATTGTTTATGTGTTTAAGCAAATATGAGTACATTAGGAAGGGTAGGAGTCACCCAATTGAGAATAAGTAATGAAACATCAATTGGGATGATATGGGCTTAGGCAACAAAGATATGGGAAGGCCTCAATTAAAGAGGATTTTGGTTTCGGACAGAGGACCAAGAGAAAGAGGAAGAGAACGGTCTAAGGAACTTTGATGTAAGTTGTAAGGAAATATTCAAAAAACTTGCAATAACTAATAGGCAAGCACTTGATCAATAACAAGTACTGTGACTGATATTAAGTAGACAGGATAATATCATTCACACTCTTTGATGATGAATGTTGCTTTTCCTTGATGTGCTAATGTAGAAATGGTGAACAACTATAGGCCTTGCACAATTTCTTATTTCTTAGCCTTTTTTCCCATTTATTCTTGTTTGCATTTTGCACCTTGCCAAAAAACACCATCCTGATTCAAAAAAAATGATGCTGCTGTTGAAACAAAGTTTTAAGAGATACAGAAAGCTTATGAATCAATATAAATACATGTACTTTTGTTAGTAAGAAAATTAATTGTTAAATCCATGGATATGTGCATTAATTGATTACTAAAATATGATTATGATGACCTATGGCATATGCAAGTATACTTGCACTCAGTGGTATAGATAACTCATGTTTTATTGATTATTTGTGTTTCCCTTTTCATTTTTTTATACCCAAGTCATAGGCATTTAATGTGTGTAGCTATAATTATTGATGCAGGGTAAAATTGTCACTGCACCAACATTCGTGCATATGGCAAAAAGGCGAGAGTCATATTTGATTTCTGACTCACTACCTGTCGCGTTTGAGAAAGAGATACTATGACCGAACTACCACGGTGCTTCAGCGGGACCGAGCCACCACAGTGCCTCAGCAAGACCGAGCTACCTTTGTACCTCGACAGGACCAAGCTATCTTTATGCTTTGATAGGATTGAGCCACTGCGGTGCCTCGGCAGGACCGAGCCATCCTCATACCTCGGCAACACTAAGGACCCCCTTTCTTGACTCAGGCACCCTTATCGCCTAGCGTTACATCATGGATTTCGGAGGATAAACCGCCCTAGTCACTCAAATCTTAGAGTCTTAAAATGGGAACGAGAAGCCAAACGACCCTCTGACCGTAATCAATGAAAATTCAAATCCCTGATAAGGCTAATCAGTTGGTAGATTCTAATTACTTCGGCTCTCGGCACCCCAAGGTGGAAATAAAAAATAAATATGGCCTAACGCCCATGAATAACTGAATCTTGAAGTACCAACTAGCCCCTTTGACCATTGATTCTTGTAACTAATCAGATTCGAATCATACCAGTCCTGCAACTAATCAGATTCGAAACGTATCTGCTTTCAACTTCCTAAGATACATATGAAAAATCAGGTAACAACCCATCCGATAGCCTATAAATACCAAGTCCCAAGATCCCCTTGAGGTATGTACAATCTAAACTCAAAAAATTCAAGCAGAGGTTATAGCTCTTAGGAGGTTATCCTTGAGAGATCCTTTTGCTAAAGCCTTCTTCTCATCTGTTTGCTGAGAGTTGCTACTGAATTGGGCATCAGAAGGTCTTCTGCAGGGACCATCCCTGTGTTTTCTGCTTGAGAATTGTCTTGCAGTTTCACCCGAATGGGAGATCATAACCCGGATCCTGACGTGCACCGCCACCAAGCTGGAGAACAGGATTCTGCAGCAACAATTATCATAGTCCTTATGTCTGTAGTTATATAATTTAGATCTTCATATATGCCTGATGTTGCTCATTGTACATTCGGAAACAGTTCTTTAAGAACTTCTTTAAGGAAAGAAATCTTAAAGGGCAAGATGTCAAAGGTTAATTTTTTGGTTTCCCATTTGCTCATGTTGCATTGCCAATCTCATTTGCATTTTATTTTTGTTATTCGTAGGTATCTCCTAAGCTATCATTTATGGAAGCAGTCCCTGGGTGCACAAAAACGGTGCTCCAACGTTATTTTTTTTGTTAAAGAGCTCGAGAACTTCATTGAGCAATGCATAACGGTCCTAATCTACTGATCTGTGTACTTCAGGTCATAGAGGCATGTGATAAGGCCCAGTTTGACAGCTTTCGAGGGATTCACATGGCCAACTCCTATGGTGAAGAAATCAACCTGGTTTAGGTTCTGGTCAGGAATCATATCACCATCATTAGCGATCAAGTCTACAATTCTCACCATCATGACTGCTGACTTAGCCGTCAATGATGGTGGTATGATTTTTTATCAGAACATAGATCAGGCTGACTTCTCGCCGTGAGAGCTGGCTATGTGAATTCCTTGAAAGCTACTAAATCAGTTCTTATCTATAACAACAATTCTGACGATTACGATCGCTTACCTCTATGGAATGAAGTACATGGATTGGTAGGTTAGCATCATTTTGCATCGCTTGATCAAGTTGTCAAGCTTCAAGAGTATCTTTGGCACATAATTGAACTATCCTTCATTTGTGGTGATCTTGAACACCAGAAATGGTTGCAAGTTGGAGGAGACGAGGATGATGAAGAACATTGGACCAGCAAGATCGGTGCATCAACATCTCCAAAATGGGTGTTCGTTGCCGTAAATTAAAGCCAATGCAGCTATCATTTTTCAAAGTCAACAAGGTGGTGCAGTACGCTATGACCTTCGCCAGTGATGGGAGAAGTAATGAATACATGGAGTGCTTTCTGACATGACTCTCTTTTAATGAAAGTATAAGCGACAATAGTCCAATAATGGTAGCCGTCTAGTGATATGCTACATGGACACTATGGATGCAGGTAGTTGGCGTGGCTTTCTTAGGTTGCACCTATGATATTAGAAGTAAACAAAGTTGTGTCTTTTGCTTTCATACCCTAGTCTTTGTTTGTGCAATAAGGCCCTACTTGTAACTCAAAAATATACTTTGCATGTATTTTGTTTGCCTAAATTTGTATTGTCACCTTCTTTAAAACATCAAAGGCTGTTTAGAGTCTCATAAATAAAGTCGTTTGCAGCTTGAGTTGTTAATACGAGTTAAAATGCTTATTCGGATGTCAATAACTTAATTTACATAATAAATTGAGTTGCTCCTAGTGTTAGAACGATCTTTCAACTCTATATTGGTCAAAGCTTCAATATTCCAACTAGTTCAGCATCTCCCTCCTCCCTAGTTCCTCATCCCAACCTCACCTCATCTCCTTCGCCATGCCTTGCCAAACTCCTTTACCTCTCCTCCTACTTCAACAATCAAAAAGGATGAGCTAAGAAGGAGGAAAAGGCATGGTCTCTAGGTTGGCCTATTGCAAAGTCACCCTAGCATTTTTCAAAGCAGAATATTTAAGAAGCCATAAGCATACACAAACAATTCTCTCACACTCTAACTTAGATGTTTTCTCTACACATACTTTTCAACCCAAACCCTTTTTGAAGATACAATCTTGTGTAGAAATCAAACTGACTAAAAGGTCCAAAACATCTCCTACTCCACGCTCCACGAAGCATCCACATAGCACAAACCCTAAACAATAATGCTTCTTTAATGAGCTATTAGGGCATTTTTAAGTGGCTGTTGGTAACTATTAGAAAAAAAACTATGTGAGATAGCAACACCAATAGCTAGATCAGCAATTAATCCAAATAAATCCTGAGCCAATCCAAAGACTTCAACTAGTCCAATCAACTGTCAATCAATTAAACCATAGCTCTAGCTATAGAAAGACAGTCCTTGGTCTCCAAAAGGCCTCAAGAAATATTGCCATCTGAATTGACTCGAGATCCATTTTCTTAGATTTAACTCCTTCCCCATGACTCCCTACTCTGCAATCGCTTCATCAAATATCCTCTTCCATTCAAATATGCTTCTTCTTTCATACTTCCATCATCCCAAACTTTGGCAAGGAAATAGTCCTACAAGCATACAAATGGCCATCTTTCAGCTGAGCCGTCCAAGAAACTCTAACAACTGATGGCCATAGTTTTCCGTAAAAGAAAACCTTCAATGTAATTCAGTCAATAAGACATTATCCAGAAATTTGAGAAATTCATGACGAAGTTGGTTAGACCTGCCTTCTCTATATCTAACTCATGGAGCAAATGGAATGGATTAATGGGTCATATTATCTTATAACCAACATCAACAGATTTTGCACCACTTATTCAAATATTACCATCATTACTTACTGATGATGATCAATCATCTTGAATTGATATCCTTGAGCATCAATGGATGTGCCGTGAGCTTGCTAGAGGAGCTTCACCTCGGCGTCAAAATCTGCAAGAAGTTCTGAAGACCGGATATTCCAGTGGAGACCCTTTAACGCTCAAGTTAGTGATCAGTATCATAGTCTTGAGCTTGAGGAAGCTCGAAAGAGAGTTAAGAAGAAGATGAGAACATTCTCTTAGTGTTTGCTTGAGTGTTCATACTTGGTCAAAGGTCTCTCTTACCCGTTTGTTAATACTTCGAGCCTATATGGCTTGCTTGATAAGTTTGAAATCTCATGATGAGCCATGACTTTTACAGATAGAATGTCAGAATCGATGGGATCGGATTCATCCTCTCTGATCCGGGTGATTGGTACTTCATAGCAAATGATCACCTTTCGAGGCTTATTTGGCCAGAATTATTAAATCTTCCTGATGACTTTCTGGGCCTCATTGGTTTGGAGAATTGTAGCTTCATGATAGATTATGACCTTTGGGGCCTCACCTAATCAGAGTCATTATGTTGCCTAATGGGTGGTGACCTTTGGGGCCTTATCTGATCAGAGTCATTAATGTTGCCCGATGGGTTATGACCTTTGGGGCCTATGCTGAAATTGACGGAATTTGTCTTATTAGATGATATGGATCAAGGATGGTTAGTAGGTTCGGCTTTGTCAAAAGTAGAGGCTTTCTTGGGAAGCTGAGGTGAGCCTCGAAGATACGGCAAGGTAAGGACCAAGGCCGCCTAGGAGCCAGGGCCGTCTAAGAATCGCCTGTAGATTAGGGCCGACTTGGAGCTGCTTGTAGGTAGGGGCCGCCTAGGAACCGCTTGTAAATCAGGGCTGACTTGGAGCCGCTTATAGGTAGGAGCCGCATAAGAGTCGGGGCCGCCTAGGAATCGCTCGTAGATCGGGGCCGATTTAAGGCCGCTTGTAGGCAGGGGCCGCCTAGGAGCCGGGCCGCTTAGGAACTGCCCGTAGATCGGGACCGACTTGGGGCCGCTTATAGGCAGGGGCTGCCTAGGAGCTGGGGCCACCTAGGAACCATCTTTAGATCGGGGCCGACTTGCGGCCGCCTAGGAACCGCTTGTAGATCGAGACCGACTTAGGGCCGCTTATAGGTAGGGGCCGCTTAGGAGCCGGGGCTGCCTAGGAACCGCCTATAGATCGGGACCGTCAGCATCCTAACGACTTCCGTTGTTGGATAATTTTTGCCGTTAATTTACACGTGGCTTTTACCAGCCACATCACTTACGATCATACAAATAGATCACCTTGGTAGTTAGATTGAAAATTGATAAAATGGCACCATAGATAGTTCTAACTAGTATAATTGGTGCAATTCACTAGAAGTGTTATCACCTGCTTTACTGACCATATAAATAGCATAGATCTTTCCTGTCATACTACTTTTAAGTAAATAAAATACTTGTCAGCTATTTTTGATGAGTATTGGATCTTTTATTTCTCAAACAAGTGATCTCACATAAAAATATGCTTTGAGCTATCAAATTTGAAAAAAAAAAAAGATAAAAGTATTCTTAATGTGTATCAAATCAATTTTAGCAAATGTAATTAGGTGCGAGTAAATAGCTTGAGTCATACATACAAAGGTTTAGCCAAGACTGACTTGACAAAAGCTTCTTCTAAGCTCCTATGGTATTAGACCTAACTTTACCTTTTGGAATAAATGTTAACCAACTTTGATCGCTATAATATAAGTAGTTCTTGGGCCCAATATCTCATGCAACTATTAAATAATTAGGTGTAATTATAGGGTTGAAATTGGATAGGATACAAATTGAATGATGCTATATTCATATTTATATCTATATTTTTTTAAGTGGATATAAATCTCTTTATATATATATATATATATCAAAACTAGTAGTCATGTTTTTTTTGAATGGATGCAAATATATATACCATATTATCTTGTTTCAATCAATATAATTACTAGTTGAACATAAATATCCAATTGAATATGAATTTATTGGATATTATATTTGGAAAAAAGTGGAAATTATAAGTTGAATTTTGAGCATAATTTGTTAATAAAACTAATATTGATATTTAAAGGATGTAAACAAGATCAACTATTAGATCACACCTGATGCAAAACTAGTTTGGCAAGGGTCTAGATGTACTTATTAAACCGATATTACCAAATTAAATCATATAATTGTTTGGACTCAATATCCAATGCACTATTGATAATAAATGAATTGGTACAATTTGAACGCTGCTAAATCTCAATATGGCCAATTGGAAAGAAATAGCTGGCATATTAGTTTGTTTCTCTCTTAAATTATAGCTAGACATTGTCTGCACTTCTTTTATCATATTTGAGAGGTCCTTAATTTGTTTGTTGCATTTTCTTATCAGATCAAATCCATGAATACAAACAAAAGCAATGGCGATGAGATGCGCGCAGATGTGGCCATTTTGGATCCAAACTATCATCCATGCAAAATATCTCCTTTGACGGGATTTAAACCTTCCATAAGCACCAAATTATCATTGAACAAGAATTACGACCCTCAATGGCTGAATAAACCTACGCATGAGCTGCATGTGGAACGATTCTCTTTCACGCCACTTATTCTTCCACTTTGCACCACTAGACGCCAGCTCAATTTATCGTGTTCGAGTAGAACACAGACCCAAAACAATGCCCCCTAAACTGCCACTTATTCCGCTCCATTCAGCTTATCAATATCCAGTACTGGAATATCACACCTCTTCAGGTTATTCCGCAAAGGTAGAGCTCCAGATAAGCCGGCAATGGGGTGGAGTGATGGGGATCCATTTCTCACTCCTCTCACTATTAAATATAATAATTTATATTTTTGTTTTATTTAAGTAAATAAAGATTTTTTTTTTTTTCATGTTCATCCTATGTTCACACAGATTTTATTGCCTTCATCTGTTATGAACCTATTAAGCGATAAATAAAATTAAAAAATTAAGAATAATTAAGACCGTATCTTTGAGAGATTGAGTCTTCAATATATATATATATATTATTTATTATAAAAAAGCAAAAATTTTGATACTTAAGTCTAATATAATTAGAAAAAAATTCTAAGATGTAAATAACTTACCTAATCGCAGCTAGTTTGAGCCATTTATGCTCATTCATCACTAATCATCTACCTCATAGCTCACATAGTATAGATATCATGACTCTTACCAGAATAAGCATTATCAATATTTTTTAAATAAAAATAATTTTATTGGAAACTATCTATAGAAAAGTAATAGAAGCATATACACTCTCAATTGCACACATTTAAAATTAAATCTTAATTTTTCACTTTGAAATTACAATTTTCATTTCTATCTAAACACACCAATCTAAAATTTTGTATTAGTCCATAATCCGTCCACTAACTCACTCAATTCGAATCTAATCAATACTTCTTTTTATTTATGCTATAACTTACTTTTGTGTATAATAGGTTCAATGAGAAATATTATGTCCTTTTCAATAAATAGTTTTAAAATTTAAAATCCAACCTTTTGTAATTTATTTTCTTCAATTTTTATATTTATTCAATTCAACAATATAAGAAACTCTAATAAGTCCTCAAACTAAGTGAACATATTTTATCCTAAAAATTATGGATGATATAATCATTTCCATCAAATATGAGAATTTAGACTTTTAGCATTCTCTAGTGAAAAGACATTGGCTTAAGAATATAGTGCAATGTCCTCCTTCGCAGTTCTGTCTTGGAAATCTCCTCCTCGGTAAGACTTGTCTACACATTTCTTAAGTTTTCATATTGCATGACAACGATCATCAGTAGAGCATGCACCTACAAACGTATCACTTAGATACTCACAAATTTTTGCCTCAATCACCATCATCCCATCTCTTTTAAAAGGAAATATACAAAACTATTGGATTTTTAAATTTATATCATTATATATGTGTATGCAGTGGAAACATGCGGATCGTTTAACATGCATAAAATTAATATCATCGTATCAAAAGAAAAATTATCATATAATTTTTTTATACATAAAACATACCGATGTGTTGAGATCTCGAAGGAGCAGATGCACCCTATTATCGGATTCAAAATTATGGAGAAAAATTTTATGATAGAGTTTACGGGTCAAGAAACATCATAAAATACTACAAAATAAAATAAAACGATTGCCTTCCTCAGAATCAGTATTGAATTATGAGAATAGGCTCACTCTTGTTTTTCTCTATTTCTCACAAAAGAGTTCGTGCACATAAGGGAAAAAAAGGAAGAGAAAAATTTTCTTTCGTTATGTCACGTATGTTGACAATTCACCTTATGCCCTATTTATGGCTCTAGATGAACCAGAAAAAATTATTTAATTTAATTTTAAATTAATTTAATTTAGATACATTTATCTGTTACAACCCATTTTGACCATATGATAACAATTCTCTACACATGTATGTCAACTCCTTGATCATATCAAAAAAAAAAGTTATTTTCTTATTTGCAACTAATTTATAAATAATATCTAAATTAAATATAATAATATCTAAATTATCAAATCTTATTTAATAATTTTAGATATTATTAATTTTAATATCTAATAAATCAAATTTATTATTTATTTTTAATATTTAATAATCACATTATCAAAAATATCAATAAATAAATTTTTTCTCTCTCCATTAATTCATAATATCCACCACTTATAAGAGCAAAAATTCTCTTATATAATGTTCCATAATAACATTTATGTGCTACCATTCATCAACTATTATGAATAATATCTAAATATTTTTTATTTTATCCAATAATCAATTTATTATACCAAATAATGTAAAAAATAATCAATCAAATTAATTATTTATCGTCATAATAAACTCTTTATTATAAAGTTTTAATAAATATTTTATTTTAAAAAATAAATAATTAATTACATTAATTATTCAATCCAAGACGGTGTGGAAACTATGGACCCATAATTTTAAGGTTCAATAATCTTGAATAAATTCAATTAAAACTCTTTAATTGTTTATTTGGTTTATTAACTCAAAGTTATTTCACTAAAAATTACTCTTAAAAATTACAGATTAATTTTTATTCAAAAACTGGGTGATATAATCATTACATATAATTCAATCTTCTATAATTAGTTCATAATTAGAGCTAGGTGAAATAACTATTGTACCCCTCTAATTATCTTTTGTTCTTTAAGTACCATTGATTCACTAGTTAAACAGTTAATTTATGATCAGATCATAAATTGCTTATAACTCTGAAACTAATTTTTAGCTTCTTTTCAAAAGCCATGAATTTCATATCTTTAAATCATATTTCTAGTCCAATGTATTATTGAATCTCCAAAATGTAAGTGTTAACCTAACATCAAATGGGCTTGAACGAACAAATCAAATGATCCAGTAATACAATTAAGGAATCTGTGATTAAGTTAGAATTAAGGTCGATGTATATATGATCATCTTGTGATATAAATTAAATTCTTATAATGGTACTTAAATAAATATTTAAATTATATCAGTTCAAGTCCTATATAATTATTATATATAATACCTTCACTAAGTGTTTCTACACAATAATCCAGATAAGATTGTCATATTCATAATGTTCATAGACCGTATTAGTAATTAGCTATAGAAAATCTATACTTTCATCGATCACAGACATATTTAAATATTAGCCATAATTTTAATCCTTTTATATATTATACTAAAATTACAGCCTCATATATATTTTAAATTTTTATAAACATTCATTTTTTATATAAAAGAGACAAGATTGAAAAAATATTTTTTTATTAATTTAAAAAATTAAAAGTATAAATACATTTGATTTCAAGGACACTATTTCTAACAAAAATTTGGTTAAAATTAATCAATTTGGCATATAAATTCTTCAAATATATACATGAAATTAAGGAAAGCAGATACAATTAGATATTAAAATAAAAAAAACATGATACAAAATGAGGGAAAGATTAGAAGAAGAGCAAAATTACAACTAGTGGCATTTGTTGAAAACACTCTATTGCAATATACTAGCTAACACAAAATTTAAGAAAAGAGCACATAGATGACTTGAGGAAAAAAAGACTAATACCATATATATATATATATATATATATAGGAATGAGCGATAAATGACTAAAATAAATTTGTATAAGTAATTATTTTGTCTACTCTTAGCTATATTTTCTTTATAAGTCAGCAATTGAATAATACCATAAGAATGAGTAGGAAATGATTAAAATAAATTTTTCATTAATAAATATTAGTCCACACTTATCCGTATCTTTTTATAAATTAAAATTATTTTTTATAAATTAATAATTATTTTTTAATTTAAAAAGATATAATATTTATAATTTAAATATCGACGTAGTCCTGAATAGAGCAGAGTGGAGGAAGTAGATTCATGTAGCAGACCTTATGTAGTTGAAAAAAAAGCTTAGATGAATTGAGTTGTAATTGAATTGAGATATATATATATATATATATATATATATATATATATATATATATATATCTATATGGGATCAATATAGTGTCACATGTCTTAAAAAAATTATTTCAAATTACCTCCTTTAAAGTATCTCCATGCTAATATCTTTTAAGAAAAAAAACTTTTAAAAGCTTTCTTTAAAACCTTAGAGCGCATCCACTAAGCCTTATCTAATGGGATCTGACAGAAATCTTTCTTTCAAAAAAGTTTCTATATTTACATAGCCCCGAAACCTTACCATACCTAATATTCTAAGTTTGTCATTAAACACCTAATACCTCATATAATTCTTTAAAAATATGTAAATTATCACCATATCTTCCTATACTTTATAAAACTTTTTATACTTAAAATAACTAATCAAAACCTGAGGATCGTCTAGAATTCTTGTAGTGCCGCCAATACACAACTTAAAACCATTCACATCTCATAATCAATAGTTTCTCATCCTAATTTCGTAAATAACCAGGTTCCTCAAAACCAATAAAAACTCATAGATTTAAAAAATTTATAAATTTAAAGAATACACTAATAATAAACCTTTGATTTTTCCCTATCTCCCTTCAATTTTCATCAATCGCATCCTTTTTATCTTTACTAATAATATATATATATAAATTTTTATAAAATCTCGGTATCCTGGCGTCAATGGGGTACGACGGGTGTCTGGGTTTGAAATTGCCATCGCCTCCGCATGATGGCTACCGGCAAAAGAAGGGGGCTAGGGCACGGGCGGTGACACACACGTGTCGGTGGCTCGCATCGTTCCCGCACCCGAAGCCGCCAAACTAAACGCCGAAGGAAGGGGTTCTTCCTTCCTTTTCTTCCCTCCCTCGCCCCGACCGCTAAAATCGAAGCAGCGATGACGACGATGAGAAATTAAAAAAAAAAAAGGAAAAAGGGAAAAGGGGAAATACTAGCTAAAGCAAAGCAAAGCGAGGGGAAGGAGGGAGAGAGGGGTGGACGAAAGAGATTAAAGAAAGAAAGAAAGCAGAAGAGTGCGAGAGAAGCTCGCTTGTTTTTTTATTTTTTCTTTTCCCTTCTCGTGGAATGTTGGTTTCGGCGGCTAGAGAGATCGGAATCCCAGCGACGGTATTGTTCAGCAACCCTTTTTTTCAGGATTTTCTGGTTTGAATTTTTTTTTTTTTTTTTTGACTCTGTTCATCAGATTACGGATTTCTAGGGCTTTGAAATGTGTGGAATGCTCCAGATGATTTCCTGTTTTTCTTTTTGGCTTCTTTGCTTTTAATTTTTTTGGGAAGTGATGAATGCTAGGGTTTGTAAGCGAATCAAGAATTAGATATACAGTGTCTAAAGAGGTGTTGAGAGCTAGTCGGAACCATTAGTGTTTGTTGTATGAACACCTCCGAGAGTTTCGTTGCAAACTGGTGCTGCTGGTTTAGTTTAAATGATGATAAATGTTAGTGCTTTTTTCCCTCTCTTTCTTGTGGAGTGGATTTTGTGTGCTCTTATGTGGCCTTTCTTGTCTCACATTGGAGAAGTGGAAAGGTTGCTCTTTGAATCAATTACATGGCTTCTTACATTTGTTCAAAACTTGAGTTTTTTAACGGTAAATTAGCTTGAGTGTCTATGAAATTGGATATCTGTTAAATTAATGGAGAAAACAGGTGTTGATTTAAACTAATGCTTCAGTTCCTATGAGAAGAGGATTTAAGAAAATGTTGGGAACAGTTTCTTAGTAATATGATGAAGCTTCTTCATATTTATAAACATGTAATAACTCTGAAAATAGGTTTCTATGTGATCCATCTACCTTGGACCTAGAGGTGTTGGGTGGAGTCCATGAATTCCTTTTGATTATTCATTTTTCTTCTTCTTGATGTTCTTTATTAATGTGTATGACTAATTATGAGAATTTCATCAGTCTTGGTTTTGCCTGCCTGGACGTAAACTTGATTGAAGCTCCTCAAGAGTTCAGTGTTTCTAACATGGGCTGTGATATAGCATCAACCATCAAAATTAATAAGCTCAAGTGCCCTTTTTGCGTCAAATCAAGTTGGAAACAACGTATTCTTTATGTGATGTTGGTTGTTACTCAGTGCTTTTGTCAAATTCCAATTTCATTAATCGTGCCTTCGAAGATTGATGAATCTTTCTAACCACTAATTCAATCAGATTGCTGCATCTACTTGTTTTCTAAAGTGTAGTTTCTTCTCTCTGTTTGACAACCAAATTTGGGTTTGCAATTCTTATAATCTTTTCATATTTCAATAAGGAAAACAGATTATTTCTTGGAAAATGTCTAATTTTCTGCTTTCATCAAAGACTGAAATCTTTACAATATACTTTATATTAGAACTAGCTGACAATCTTTTTTCTCCTTTCCGTCTTAAACAATCGGCTTTTTAAACCAGTGTGATATGTCTGCTAGGTTTAATTTCTAGATAGTGTTTCTTCAACTCTCACCTGTTCCTAAAATGAAACCCAAAGCAAATGGGACCATACAAAGAGCTCAAACGTGAAGCATGTGCAAGGGGAGGGGCCAAATTGGGTGCTTATTGCAGGTGGTGCGTTGGTTAGCACTCTGTCAATCAGGCTTGGATGCAAGCTGAAGCAGATCTTTGAGATTAAGCAGTCAAAGAATTCCAATAATGCAAAAGGTATTGTCATCCTTATTTAATAAACCAACTTTCGGTAACATGAGCTTATCTCCTGGTTAAATGTTTATCTTGTTACCTACTCAGATAATGGAAAATTTGCAGCCAAAAGGAGACCAGGAGCTTGCCAGTTACATTCAAAATTGTATTTCTGTACTCAGGATGAGGAGGGATGTTACCACTGCCTCTCAGGTGTGCTGCCTTGAACTATGTGTATCTGAATTAGCCACCCCAAAAAAGAACTGCATTCCTAAGCATTTAGATTTGCATGCATTGGCTCAATTTGCAGAAAGCTTTCCTCCAGTATATTTGTAAAGTAACCAGTTCATGTTTGGTATATTTTTATGTATATATTAAAGCAACTGCTTCATGTTAAGCCTGTGTGGATATGATCTGTAGTTGCTTTACATCTGCTTTAGGCACATGAGGAATTTCCAAATTCAAAAATGCATGCATGTGCTTTCAAAACCAGCTGATTTTGTGGGCTCAAGCCCAGGTCATCCACGTAAAATAAATAAATAAATAAATAAGTAAATAAATAAAAATAAAAACTAGGCGGGATGCATGCATAAGAACACATGAAATTCCAGTCAATAATGTTATCATTATATAGAAATTATTTTGTTATTATAGTTTTCTATAGAGGATAATAGTTGATAGTTGAAGATGCATCTTGAAAAATGCATCTTGCAGAATTAGAAGGGATTTATGCAAGGCTAAAATCATTGGTATGAGGTTAATTCCTGACATATTCTAGTTGGTCTTGCTAATACTTGACAAAGTGGGCCCTTTGGATGCAGTATTGTAAGATAACTTTGAATTCTATTATATTTGTTTAAAATTGAAAGCACATATTTATAGGGTTGCAAGAAGTTTTGAGGCATTTGAACATTTCTACACTTGTCTTTTGTTTTACACAAGAAATAGGATTTTGCAAACCTTGCTTATTATGAAGTATCATTGAATAATTGAAAGACACACACACATACGCATGCATGCACAATCTCTCTCACACATGCATGTTCTAAATGGAATAAAAAGTTTGTTATTTTTGACAAATGCAAATAGTCAGCCTATAAGATTTTCACCAAGGTTTGAATAATCGATCATACTGCAGGGCATATTGTGTTTCACTGCTCCATACCATGGTTTGTACAAGTATGGACATGTGCTGTACCACCTGTATTGGCTAACCATGAGTAGATATAGGAGTATACTGCTGTAAGTACCATGTCAGTGCATGGTTAATATGTCTTCATGCTCTGACACTTCAAATATTGATCTTGAACTAATAAAATTTAATGACTTTGAATTGGCAAGTTTTTTTTATACTTGTTTTAATTTTCTTTTTCTCTTTTTATGGAGTTACTTTACATTTTTTTTTATTTTAGACGTGTTTTGGGCCACTGGAACTATATATTATGTTACCAGAACTGCTGCTCATTGTGTTCAATTCTAGGAAAGAAAGAGAAGATAAATAGTAACTAAGAGAGGAAAGGTGCTTGAAATTAGCACAATGAATTACGAATTAGAAAATTTATCAAATGTGTAGAACACTTCGTTTGGTAGCCTATATAAATCTTCTCAAAATCCGAAGACACTTAATTCACATTCTCAATCAATCTGAAAATTTCTCATGACTAAAACATCATATATTGTGTTTGTGCCAGAATAGTGACACTAGGACATCAAAGAAGATTCACCCATACATCATACCTGTAATTTTTGACCAAATTGTGACCCCAAGATGTTGAATCAGACCATGGGTCTCTAAATCAAACTTGTAATTTATTATGCAATATTTCAACTAGCATAAAATCATTGAAGATCACTGAAATATGCATTAGGAAGCTTGTTGATGGTGATGCCAAATGGATTGGACTAACTTTGGTACATCAATTTGATGGATCAGAAACTGTTCTACATCTGTAGGCCCCTGTCAAATGCCTCAACCTATTGTGCTGCATTAAAGCATGGGACTAATAGAAATAATGTTTACTGGTTTATAGTAATGAGAAAGAGATATGAATCAACTAATCAATATGTTTATATTGAAGAAGAAGCTTTAAGCAGAAAAAAAACAAAAAAGATTTAAGAGGAAAAGGATGTATTTAATATGCGAAGGGAGTTGAAAAAAGGAAAGAAGAAACTGAAAAGAAGATACATGAAGGGAAAAAAAGAGGGCAGGTGGTGGAGGAAGAAAATTATTTCAACAATAATTCCACTCCAACAATTATAATGTGTGAAAATTTGAGGAGATGGGGTCCTAAAGAAGTATTATAAAACAAGTTTGAGGAGATACAGCAAGAAAGACGAAGGCTTGCATGTCAATTTGGTCAAATCTAGACACTGAAGTGAAGGACCACTTCCACCTGAAACTCCTGATCCTTCTGTTTGTATATCATTGTCATTGATTTCATGTACATGTCTTGCAACACCATGGATAGATTCAGTGGTTGTGCCATCTTTCTCAATGCCCATAAAAGAGATCAATTTTCAGATACAAATTATGCCCAGGTCCTCCCTAGTTTCTCTATAGATGATTTTGATTTAGTTACTTGAATATGTCATATCAATGTGGACCTCTCTGCAATGAAGCTGAATTGTTTCTCACTTTCTCTAGAACCATTGTTTCTTAATCGATCAAGTACCATCTCCCCCTCTGGTTACATGATATAACTCTCAAGCTTATGAGGCTAGTCCATTTTGCTCTTTGGCTTTGTTATGCATATGAGATGAACACAACTCAATATCAAAATTATTATCTTATTCTTTTGTTCAGAACAGAGGGTTTTCTGTTTCATAGCTTGAAGTTCAAGTGCAATCCGTATGGTAGATTTCCTTACCAATCAACTGGCCATATAGGTTTCATGATGGATCCCTTTCCTACCTTAATTTGGCTATGAACAAGGCACTAATCCCTAATCGGCTGCTGACAGCTGGTTGTACTCATCCTTATATGGAACCTTCTTAACTCTGACTCATGCTTTGTACTCAACCTTATATTTAATAGGATAAAAAATTGTTTTGAGTGATGGTAAGGACAACAGCAAAGTCCCATGTTTGACTGCTTGATGATGCACTGCTATTTATCTTCTTGTTCTTCTATAGCGGTTCCATTGTATCCTCATGTTTGTCAATGTGCTGGTCTTTGAAACCATATTTGATATACTCTATCAATGTAGATATTTAGAGTAGTCTTATTTTCCCGAATTTGAACTAGCTGACAGGGGTACAAAGAGCTGTAGACAATGTAGTGCTAAAAGCAACGAGCTTGGAGCTTGGTATGATGGTGATTTCTGTTTTTATTTTATCAGCCTTTCAACTGACGTGGAGAAGCAATATGGTTGTGTTGAAAACAGTCCTATCTTTCAGCCATGTTTCCTTGGTTTCGCTCTTTTTGTTTTTTTGACTCTTAAAAGTCGTTGGATTTGTGGTGCTTTCATTATCATGAAAACCTGCATGGTTTGGGAGTGATATTAAACTGGGTATTTTCTTTTCCTCAGGAACTGACATTGCCAGTGATCCTCAACTTACTTTTCATTGTTTCCACAGTTTTTCAAATATAGGCAGATGGAATTTGTAGTTAACAATAGGATCTCTGCAGTCTGGCATATGTTATCTATAGAGAAAAAATGGTTTATTCTGCTTTCCTGGGTCTTGGTATAATATTGCAACTTTGACTATTCAGTACTTGGCCCAAAAAGAGAAGTAGAAACTTAAATAGAAATAGAAATAGAAGTCTCTGACTTGCAGCATTATAGTTCTGTTGTTCAAACGCTCTTATAATGAATGAATGATACAGGGACCTCAGATGTTGCAGTAGACGTCAAGCGGCCGCCTACTAGCCCATTGTCAAAAGATGCAGATGTCTCTCTCCCATTGGTAAAGATCCCTGCAGCAGATTCCAATAAAGATGGTAGCGGAGTGATATGGGCATCTTCACCTGATCATCTAGAGATGCCTCAGGGGCCCTTCCACCACTCAAACAGTTCGGACTCTCCCTGCGTCTCGGAATCTGGATCAGATATCTACAGCAAACGAGAGGTAATACAAAAGCTACGGCTGCAGCTCAAGAGACGGGATGAAATGATAATGGAGATGCAGGGCCAGATCATGGACCTACAGAATTCTCTAAGCATCCAAATTACCCACTCTGCCAATATGCAGTCTCAGCTTGATTCTGCAAACAGGGAACTGTTTGATGCGGAAAGAGAGATCCAACGGCTAAGAAAGGTCATTGCTGATCACTGTGTTGCAGAGGCAGGCTCCCTCGAAAGATCCATGACCACCAGAAATTGGCGGCCGGAAGCCATCAATGGTCAGGTTAATGGCTACCTTAACAGCTTAGATGGTGTGGAGCCCCACTGTGTTGGTGGGGAGAAGGTGAGAAATGATGGAGAGAGGGTTGAGATGCTCAAGAGGGAAGTTGGAGAACTCAAAGAAGCGATTGAAGGAAAGGACTTTCTGCTCAAGAGCTACAAGCAGCAGAAGGTGGAGCTCTGTTCAAAAATGGAGGAGTTGCAGTTGGCACTAGCATCTCAGGTACCTAATATCTTGTAAGACATTCTACTGCAATAATTTTAAATTCTTGTTCAGGCCTTGGCCCTCTAATCTGAGAGCTGTTTGAATTATTTTTTTTTTTTCGGTTTGTGCTGCAAATTTTCATGTTTGAATGGTAAGAGCTAGCTTTTTTTTGGGCATTTGCGCGAGTAAATTGCTTCAAGAAATGTGGAAGTATTTCGGAAACTCAGAATTGAAGCCAGAAAAAGATAAATAGTTCAGTCCTGATGCAGGGGAGAAGGCAGGATGAATCAAGACTGTAGTCACCGGATAACTGGTACCAGTAGTTTCCTGCTAAGGCTGCCATGTGTCTCATGACAGCGTCTCGTCGCATATGCACGGTAAAAATTTTTAAATCCAATCATAATATTAATATAAAGCCATATTTATAAGCATCGGTAGACAGTTAGAATGTATTAAATCTCCAGTAAATAAAACTGACGTAGGTAAAGGACTAATAGCAGTGTACTGGATCACATGTAAAACTTGATGATAATGGGTGGGAAAAAAAAAAAAAAAAAGCTAAAGCTGGATTTCTGGCTTAGATTTAAGACCATATAAACGTAGGTACGGTTGACAAGAGACTGGAAGATGAGGTTTTCCGCTAGCCAACATGCATTTGATTGTTAGATACCGAGGTGCTGAAGGGAACCAGCTTTAGACTTCTGTGTTTATGCGAGATAACTCTTGAGATCTCTCATAACGTTGCTGCTGCTTCTTGTCTATAATGCATTACAAGTCTTTGCCAGAACATGACAAATCTTTCGGAGCCAAGATGAAGCTTCGTGAGAGATGGCCGAAGGGACAAACCGGAAAGAGCAGCCCGGGCTTGGGAATGGACGGTGGTGAGCTCAACGATGGACGTGTGGTCATTAATCCATGCAATGGCAGATCTTGAATGTTTTTTATTATTTTTATATTTTTTTGGAAAAGGCCAGACTAAAAGTGACGGTGAATGTTTTTCTTAATCATTGCCACCTGTATTGCTGCCTAAATCTAATAAGAAGGCTCTCATTGGCAGCAATGAAACTATTTGGTCTAGGTTGGGATCAAATGCTCTTCCTCGATCTGTTTGAAAGTGATGACCATTGAGTTGCCATACCAAAACCCTTAGAGCACGGACCCATGGATGCTCTAAACACAAGGGTTACTAAGGAAGAAGTGGGATAGCTTGCAAGTGGTTCCGATGACATGGAATCCTCCCTCACCCTTAGAGGGATGAAATATGAAGACTTCAACATAAGGTGATAGCTAGTTTTGAATGAGCGCTTGGGGTTGTCATAAGGAACAACAAAGTCAAGCGAACTAAGAAGTATATTGAAGTTAAGGAAATATCTTGACGTAAAAATAAGTCCAAAGCATTTTGCTTAGAAGGAAGGCTTTGTTGGGCCAGAAGGAAGGCAACATGAGAAAAATGAAAAAAAAAAAAAGCTGCAGTACGACTACAAGCTTTAGAGGTTAGAGGTTAATGAAGCTGCTCAAGTGTAAGGGAGAATCCATCACCCCAGCCATCTCAATGTAACATAACCTACTGGAGACCTATAGTAAGCTCTACCTTCGATGGCTCAAGCTCTCCAAAGGAAGGGTGGAGAGTTGGGATTGACATGGAGACCACATCTTTCATTTGGATCATAGCCATGACATGAAGAAGTATTGGTAGCCAAAAGATGAAATCAAGGGCCTTATTGGAAAGACTTACCTCATGGAGTGTTTTTGGGGGTTTTGAGAGCTCATCCAGCAAACCAGGAGTCTTGGGTCTAGCAACACCAAGCCATAGCAATCATCGCCCTACCATCAAAGTGATATATATGATCTTCAAGAATTTATCATCAGTGAAGAGAATTCTTGATAAAAAAGGCATATTCTCGACGAACTGAGGCACCAAAATGGTAGTGGATAAAGGAGGTCATATCTTTCTCTAATCATGACCTAGATGGGTTTAGACTCTTATGATGATACACTAGTAATCTTGTCTTCATAATGATCACTAACTTCAAAAATCCATCCCCTTAGCTATGGAATAATACCAACCTATTATAAGCAAAACTGAAGCCTACTTGGACCTTTCCTCTCCTCCAAGTAGATCATTTCGATCTACAAAGAGCTATGTGTAGACACTTGCGATAATACGGCAGCATTAGAAGAGCATAGCCAATAAAATTGCTTGTCCAATAGAATCACGAAGTACATAGGCATAAGTAGACTAAATGCACACATCCCTATGGCAAAGAGTACACTCACAACAGCTAGCATAGTCTCCTCCCCTGACTAGTTCCATCATTAGAAGACACATGATTATGATATAAGTAGCCCCTAATTTGGTCCCAAGCCCACCTATAAAAGAGGGCCCGTTTGAAGACAAAAAGGCTTCCTCTCTCTCTCTCCTCTCTATTGAGAATAAGCCTCAAATTTTCCTCCCCTTCACTTTTAATTTCTATTAGAGTAGTTATATCTATTAGAGCAGCTACAAGATAGCCCTTAACCTCCTCTTTTTCCTTATCAAAAGGTTTTAGTCGAACAGCCTCCGACATCCCATGCTGGCCTTTTCTCACTTTATCCACTCCTACCTCCATTCTTAGCTTATCATCCCTACCATTATTGTTGTTGGCATGTGGGATTCATGCTCAAGTCCCGGCACCATGAGATAGTTTCCAATCAATCTTTCCAAAGCAATGCAAACACATTTTTGGTACCAACATAGCCATGCGTCCAACATCATACGGTTGAAGATCAGAATATCTGCGTAAAGCAGCACCGTTTAATTCAATCACCCACCACTAGCTTGCTTTTCATTTCTCCATTTGTGCACTCATATAGGCACACTGCGATGAATTTGAGCCCATATTGCACCAAGATTTACAGTCAAAAGCGTTCAGTTAAAGCACCTTGAGCCCAAGTCAATCGTACGAGAGCATCGTTTTACATGAAAGAAAATGTTTATGATACATGCATATCGACGTCTGAGAGAACTTACTTTCTGCTCTACGCCTGTTCATTTGATGCATTAGGATACATCATGCACCTACATCGGTTTACGACATGTAATTATGGCAAACTTAATTAGCTTCTTGTTGTAGCCTTCAATCATGAGAGGCATTGCAAGCGCTCCTCTAATGGTCTTCCATCCTAGCAAGCCATAGCAACGAGGCCACATCAGTTGCAAGGTGTGGATAAATGCTAGATTATTGCCAATTTCAAAGAGAGTCAGGAGATTACCACTTCGTAACAGTGATGTGAAACCACGCCATGTTAAGGCAGAACGGATAACAGCAGGCCAAAATGGTTCCACGTTCTCTGACCAGTCTGCTGTCTTGATATCCTGTCAGAGAAACAGAAGAAAGGGTTAATAGCTAAGCAAATCTCTGTGCATGCAAGCATACATACTATGCGTGTGTATACTTTTTCAAGCCCATCCAACCCATGAATTGGATGATAAGAATAGCTGACTGAGTTGATAAATGCCATGTATGGTTGATAATTTCAAAACCGATTCATCCAGAGGCTTCTTTCAAACAAATCACATTTCCCAATTATGAATCTCATGTGGTGGCTCATTATGATAAAAAAACTATGTTGCTCTTATGTGATGCAATGCACTTTACCTCAAGTGATAAGGATTGGGCTATTTTGACATAATCACTGGCTGAGCACCAGGCTGGCAGGTAATATGCATTGCATATCTTGTTTAAGAGATTCAACTCATCAGGCTGCAATGAGTCTTCAGAGGGTGAGAGATCCCTGTGGCACCATGTAACTATGATAATGGTGGCTCCTGGTGCTGCAACACGTGCCAATTCGCCTACAAACTGAGACAAAATCAAATTGCATTAGGTACAATTTTTTACTTTTATAGTGAAATAGTTACTGTTGGAAGTTGCTAGCATGAGAATGCTCTCACAGGACCATGCACTGATTTAAATTTTAAACTATGGTTCTATTGAAACCTTATCTGAGCTTATCTCCTCATGATCTCCTTCAGGACAGCTCTAGTCTGAGGGTGCAATGAAAAGAGATAGATACTTGATCATTACAAAGACATCCGAACACCAATTTTTTTTTTTTTTTTTTTCATTTTGGGCAGCTCCAATGAAGATATCAAGAATAAGCCACAATCAGAGGCTTGCAAACCCACTAGATCCCAAGATCAAATGCTATATCTAAAAATTGCAAGTTCTCCAATCAGTTTGACTTGCAGCATGAAAGGCATTGGCACTAGATTGAATGTCTGGTTGTGCAATTCAGTAACTCATCCCAAAGGATGATTAGAGACAGCTAGATTAACTAGGATTCTCTGCTCATAAGCTCAACCTTTTTAGGCATACATTTATTTTTGAGGAACTTTATAGATACATTTATGAAAATAGTATTAGAAACAGATTAAAAATGGGACTACAGAGATCTGGATTGGATAGAAATTTTCTAATGCATGCATTGAGTAAAAGCAGGCGAGTTGTGCTCATACAAACGCACAGTATTACCTTTGTTTTGTCTGGCATGTGTTCACCGCTTTCCATTGACCAAACTAGGTCAAACTGCCCATCTGGAAATGGTTGCTTTAGAGCATCTGCAACTTGGAAGGACACCTGCTCACACCCATTTTCCTCATTAGAAGTAAAATTCTAAGGGGAAACGAAAATACAAACTCCAATTCTTGATATAATGTGGAAGTAAATCATAATTATTCTCAAAGATAGCAAGCTCAGGTGGATATGCTGTGCCAAAACAACTAAAAGAAAGAAATGAGGGGTTATATGTGCACCTGGTCTTCCAGCCCCTCGGCAATGACAAGAGATTGTGCCCTTCTAGCTTGGACAGGGCTCAAGGTGATGCCATTGCATTTAGCACCATACTTCTTTGCCAGATATCTTGAACTGCCTCCTATCCCACACCCAACATCAACTATTCTCTTGGGCTTCTTCAAAGGATCGTCTGCATGCACAGAACCCACAGAATAACTGAACCATACCAAAATGTTCAAACAGCATTTTGAAGAATAAACTTTTCAGATGAGACCACTTTTAGTATTACGCTTGATCAATGTGTTACTTGTTTACAATGATATTTATTTTGAAACAGCTTTGAGTTTAAGGCACTACGTGAAGGTGAATGTGGTGAGAATAGATGTGTTAATGCTGCTAACCTGCGAATGACTTTCGAAGAATAACAAGGTTAAAATCAAAATAAATTGGAACAAGTTATAGACAAGATAATGTAAGGAAGAAAGACGTTTGAAATTTGAGACGCAATGAGTTGCTGCTTGACAGATGTTCCAATATCTCAACTTCAAAACCTATGATCGTATTTAATTCATGAGTTAACAAATTGAAGAGCATCCGATATCATACTTGGGAAGCAGGACCAAACTCTTCAGATGAAAAGGTGGTGGTGGATAGGGGATAACTTATGTGATGGTACTGGAGATCCCGCTAAAGAAGACAATCATCAGTTAGATTCTGAATACTAAAAGATTTACAAGGCTTTTAGCTCATTATCTCTTCTATCATATTTCAGAAGATGATGATAACGCTTACCTATTGGATCCAAACTTGAGCGCAAGGCATCAGGAGTGAGTTTAGTGTTTAATTTTCTGTATCATTTTCGATATCAACTGATATTACATACTTAGAGAATAACATTTAGACTTTTATATTGTACCATGATGGCTTTGTGACAGTACTTTGAAATTTATGAGATTTAGCTTCCACTGATATTATCTTAATTATTATTATATTGTTCATGTTAAGGTTTACAAGGCCTTGTGTCCTCTTAGGCTTTGTTTGGATCTTTAGAGGAAAAGGGAGGAGAGAGTAAAAAGAAGGAAGGAGATGGAAGGAAAAGAAAAGGGAAGGAATGATTGTTCTCCTTCTTTTGTTTAGAAATGATAAAAATGAAAAGAAAGGTAATATCAATTATCTTGTTTGAATAGAAGGGAAGAAAAAAAGAAGGAGAAGAGTTATGTGACAATTATACCACTCTTTAGAATTATGCGCACACAAGAAGTTCACGGAATCCCACCTAACACACCTCTTTAGAATAGATCAGAAGCCAAAAAAAAATACTAACAAATACTCCTCAAAAAATGACAAAAGCGGAGCAATCAAGAAACACTAAAAATCTGAAAGCACCATGAATCAAATTCATTCATCAAGAAAACAAGCTCATCTTAATTTATAAGCAGACAAAATCAAAACATGAAAAAAAAATAGGGGGCAGAAATTCATCGCAAGAAATAAGCTCATCCTAATTTATAAGCATTTAATATTGTAAGAAACTTTCAGTGCTCTCAATGAATTTTAATGAAAAATCATGTTATCACAGTGGGTTTCAATGGATTTCAACAACGATTGGAAGGGAAGATACCTGGGTTAAGACCGGCCTTGAGCTCTTGCGGTGTTACCTCAAAGAGTTTTGAGAACCCTAGCATTCACAGTCGTGGGAATGGAAGACAAAGAGTGGGGAATGAAAGGATATTTTAGTCTTTAAAAAAAATTAAACATTTTTTCCTCCGTCACGTTATCCCAAGTTAATAAATTTATCCTCATCGAGGAAGAAACAAAGGAAACAGTTTACTCTCATTCTCTTCCCCTCTTTCTTTCACCTTACTTCCAAACAAAGTATTTATGGCCTTTTCCTTCATTTCCTTTTTCTTCCCTCTATTTCCTCCAATCCAAACAATCCATTAGGGAACGTTTGGTAGCAGGTGATACGGCTGGCCGTTTCCCCCGGAGTAGAATTATCTTCTGCGCGATTTTCGAAAGCAATGATGTGACAACAAAACCCAAAGCCTCCAGCATCGGTCTTCGGAACCGGCCTCCAGCGTCGGCCTCCAGAGCCAGACAGCCAGCGTCGGCCTCTTGAGCCAGACGGCCAGCGTCGGCCTCCAGAGCCAGACAGCCAGCGTCGGCCTCCAGAGCCAGACAGCCAGCGTCGGCCTCTTGAGCCAGACAGCCAGTGTCGGCCACCAGCGCCGGCTCCCGGTGTCGGCCTCCAGCGTCGACCTCCAGCGTCAGCCATCAGCATCGGCCTCCAATAGACCACAGGTGACGGCCTTAGGTCCCAGTACTGAAGCTTTGGTTCCGGCATCCGGCACGGCCACCCAGCGTCGGCTCGGCCTCCAATATTGACCACAGGTGACGGCCTTAGGTCCCAGTACTGAAGCTTTGGTTCCGGCATCCGGCACGGCCACCCAGCGTCGGCCCCCAGTGTCGACCTTCATACAAGGATTAGTCCTAGGCAACTGACCCCGCGATCTTAGGTCTGCCGCCGAATACCTCACTTACCAAAATCACGGGCCAGTGTTGGCCTGATCAGCAGTTACCGCTATAAGCGGCCCTTATCCAGCAACAGTCCAACAACTTACCGTTCGATGAAACATCACAACGGAACAGATCCGACGGTTCCAACAGACCAAGGTATACGGATCCCCAACAGGTATAAAAGGAGGACCCGAGCTCCATGCAAGGGGGACTCTCTCTCTCTCTCTAAAAAAAACTTGCTCTACAAAATTCTACAAAATCATATCCCTGTTCGACGACTCACTAACTTGGGCGTCGGAGGGTCCCCGCCGGAACCACCGGTCCGGGACTTTTTGCAGGCTCCGGAGGAAGACGGCGGCCTTTCTACGCACCGGTGATTCCAGCCTGCCCGACGTTCATCATACGTGATTCGGCCGCAACAGATTGGCGCGCCAGGAAGGGGAGCCAGGTCAAAATTCTCCCTGGAACCCCTCCAGTTTTGCAAAGGAAGCGATGGTGACCACGCGAGCAAGAGGCCTCCTCTAGCCAAGCAGCCGGGCACATCCCGCGAGTTGAGCATTCGGAGGTCAACCCCCATGCTCCACCCCTCGCACCGACAAGCCAACCCGACCGACTTGATGTCCTAGCTCATCAGGTCCAGGATCTGACGACGATGGTCCGGGGGCTGCAAGAGCGTCATGTGGCTGCTGTAACTCAACCCCCTGCGATGGGCGAAGGGGTGCGAGGAACAGTTCAGTCTCACCAAGGAGGAACCCCGCCTGAGGTCTCTCATCGTTCACCCCCCGAACCTCATCACCAAGGGACCTCGAAGCGACGACGGTCTCCCTCCCGTCGCCTCGGTCACTCCCACCGCCGACCGGAAGAAAGGAGTCCAGGCGGGCACATTCGTTGCGCCGGCGATCTTCTTCTTCCGAATCATCCCAAGGGACCTCAAAGCGGCGACGGTCTCCCTCCCGTCGCTCCGGTCGTTCCCACCACCGACCGGAAGAAAAGGAGGCCAAGCGGGCACATTCTTTGCGCCGGCAATCTTCTTCTTCCGACTCATCCCGAGGTAACACTCCCCGGAGAACCACCCGACGGGCTGAGCAAAGGCTTGACGAGTACCATCGGCGGTTGGACGAACTCAGCCGTCGGATCGCCGATCCCTATGCAGCGGAGTATGAGCATCGCCCCCCGCTTTCTCGCCATATCATGGAGGAACCTGTCCCCCCCCGGTTTCGTCTCCCTCAATTGGATCCATATGATGGAACGACGGACCCCCTGGACCATCTGGAAAGCTACAAAGTCCTCATGCAGGTCCAGGGAGCGACGGATTCCTTATTATGCGTCGCCTTCCCGGCCACGCTCCGTAAGGCGGCGCGCGCGTGGTACTCCCGGCTGCCCCCCGCAGCATCAACTCGTTTCGGCAACTTGAACGATCCTTCCTGGCTCATTTTGATGCCTGTCGAAAGATCCCACGAGTTGCCGATAGCCTTTTTGCTGTCCAGCAGAGGAGTGGCGAGACCTTAAAGGATTTCGTCGCTCGATTTAAGGAAGCAGCGCTGGAAGTATACAACCTGGAGGACTCCGTCGCCACCTTGGCCCTGAAGAGAGGACTTCGCCCGTCCAGATTCGCTTACTCCCTGGATAAGAAGCCTCCGCGCTCCTACGCCGAGCTTCTGAGCCGAGCACAGAAGTACATCCGTGCTGACGAAGCAGATTCTTCCAGGAGAGAAGCTGACAAGAACCCCGGTAATAAACCACCGCCTTCTGACCGTGCTGGTACACAACCACGAAAGCCCGAGCCTCCACGACGCTCAGATCGCCGGCCGCAGGCGCTGGTTCCTAAAGAGCAATTCACTCCTCTCATGGCTCCCATCTCTCACATCCTGCTGGAGATTGAGGAAGAACCATATTTCAAGCGTCCGACTCCCTTGAAGTCCGGAGGTCCCCGCAACAAGGAAGGCCATCGAGGAGCTGGTTCAGCAAGGCCACCTGGGCAAGTTTGTTCGAAGAGGCAATCTCCCCGCGACGGGCTCCACGGTGCCCCCAGGTCGCCCGGCTGGCGTGGACAATACCCCAACTGAAAAGACCATAGCTATGATCTCTTGGGGAGCGGATGGTGGTTCGAAGAGACCACGAGAGGGAATAGACTCTGTAATACCTTTCTTCGGAAAGGATCTAGATGGGGTAGTTAATAAACATGACGACAGCGTCGTGGTGTCCATGACTATAGCTAAACACCCTGTAAAAAGAATTCTAATTGATAGTGGGAGCTCTGTGGACGTCTTGAGTTACGAGGCTTTTGTTCGGATGAACTTATCAAGGTCTCTACTCCGACCCGTTGCCACACCGCTAATGGGTTTCACGGGAGACTCAGTGAGCGTCGAAGGTGAAATTGCTCTCCCGGTCACGGCTGGAACTCCTCCATGCCAAAGCACGTGGTCATAAACTTCTTGGTGGTCCGGGTCCCGCTGGCTTATAACGCCATCTTGGGAAGACCGGGGCTGAATCTGCTGGATGCCGTGATTTCCACTAAGAGATTATTGGTAAGGTTTCCCACCAACGAAGGCATCGGAGAAATGAAGGGGGAGCAAAGCCCACTTCCGCCTTGCTACCATCTGTCGCCCAGCCCGCTGAACGCAGAATCAGCGACAGCCTCTGAGTCACTCGATCCTAGGGAATTGGGAAGAAGGGGAGAGCCGGCAGAACACCTTCTAACCCTCCCCTTGGGTGATGACCCAGCAAGACTGTTCAGCTGGGGGCATCGCTCCCAGAGGAAGTACGTCATCAACTTCTCACCTTCCTGCGGGCCAACACGGACGTTTTGCATGGTCATCCTCAGACATGCCGGGCGTTCCTGAAGAAGTAATCACCCACCAACTTAACCTCAAGCCAGGGTGTCGGCCTGTCCGACAGAAAAAGAGAAACTTCGCTCCGGACAGGCAGAAAGCCATCGACGAAGAGATCCGCAAGTTAATGGCTGCAGGCCATATTCGGGAGGTCCACTATCCCGAGTGGTTGGCTAATGTGGTTCTGGTCCGCAAGGCCAATGGAAGTTGGAGAATGTGCGTAGACTTCACCGACCTCAACAAGGCATGCCCCAAAGACAGCTTCCCCCTGCCTCGAATCGATCAACTGGTGGACGCTACATCCGGCCATGAGGTTCTCAGCTTCATGGATGCTTTCTCTGGATACAACCAGATCCGGATGAACCCGGTGGATGAAGAAGCTACCTCCTTCATAACCGAAAAGGGGTTGTATTGCTACAGGGTAATGCCTTTGGGTTAAAGAATGCGGGAGCTACTTACCAAAGGTTGATGAACAAGGTCTTTGAAGGTCAGATAGGACGTAACATGGAAGTATACGTGGATGACATGCTGACGAAAAGCGTTCATGCCGGTGACCACATCGCAGACCTAGCAGAAACATTGACAGGCTTCGTCGGTATCAGATGAAGCTAAACCCTCGCAAATGTGCATTCGGGGTGACCGCTGGGAAGTTTTTGGGTTTCATGGTGACCCGGAGGGGGATCGAAGCAAACCCAGACAAAGTCCAAGCCATCTTGGACATGAGGCCTCCTGCCAATAAGAAGGAAGTACAACGCTTGACAGGAAGAGTAGCCGCCCTAAGCCGCTTCCTATCCAAGTCTGCTGAAAGGTGTCTGCCTTTCTTCAAGGCGCTTCGCCGAATCAACGAGTTCGAGTGGACCAAAGAATGCCAAGAGGCGTTCGAAGGGTTAAAGACATTCTTATCTACCCCACCACTGTTAGCCAAGCCGATGAGCGGAGAAGAGCTCCTTCTATACCTTGCGGCCTCTCCCGAGGCTGTTAGCTCCGTGCTAGTCCGTATGGACACTAGCGGCACACAAAGGCCAGTGTATTATACGAGTAAGGTACTTCATGATGCAGAGACCCGCTACTCAAACATGGAGAAAATTGTCTTCTCATTGATCGTGTCTGCCCAGCGACTGCGGCCATACTTCCAAGCCCACCCGATCGCGGTGATCACAGACCAGCCTCTGAAGGCGGTTCTGGCTCGTCCAGATACTTCCGGCCGGCTGGCAAGGTGGGCCCTCAAGCTGGGGGAGTTCGATATATCTTTCCGCCCCCGGTCGGCTATGAAGTCCCAGTTCTGGCAGATTTTTTGGTTGAATGTACTTGGGGAATGGAGCCACCTGAAGAACCTCCTACGGACATTCAGCCCCTTGGAACCAGTGAAGATGAGTGGGTTCTCCACGTGGATGGGGCATCTAACTCTCAAGGGAGCGGAGCAGGCCTCATCTTGGCCAACTCGGACGGGGTTGTGACTGAATGTGCACTTCGCTTCCTCTTTCCAGCTACTAACAATCAGGCGGAATATGAAGCTTTGTTATCCGGTGTAAGGTTGGCTCGAGAGCTTGGGGTGAAACGCCTTAGGGCCTTCACCGACTCCCAACTGGTTGCTGGCCAGATTACAAAGGAGTACGAGGCAAAGGATCCCATCATGGCCCGCTACTTAGACGCGGTGCACTCAATGGTTTCCCCATTCACTCACTTCAGCGTCAGCTACATTCCTCGACAAGAGAATGCTAGAGCCGACGCCCTATCCCATCTCGCCGCCTCGGTTGACGGGATGTTGGGAAAGGCTTATGTGGAGCATTTAGAAGTCCCAAGCATTGAGGTACCAAGAGAAACTTTGCCGGTGGAGCTGGAGCCCTCCTGGATGGACGCCTACGTTCAATACTTTACTGATGGCATCCTCCCAGAAGACCCTGCCGAAGCTAGGAAACTTAAAAGACGAGCCCCGAAGTTCTTCCTTATGGAAGGAAAGCTCTACCGAAGGTCATTCTCATACCCTATCCTCAGGTGTGTCGGTCCCACCGACGCCAACTATATTTTGCGAGAGATACACGAGGGGATATGCGGAAGCCATCTGGGGGGCAGGGCCCTTGCATATAAAGCTCTACGTCAGGGGTATTATTGGTTGACAATGAAAGAGGACGCCTCTGAACTCGTCAAAAGATGTGACAGCTGCCAGCGTCATGCCAACGTCCAACATCAACCGGCGTCCCAGCTGACCCCCTGGCTGCACCGTGGCCCTTTGCACAATGGGGCATGGACATCCTGGGACCTTTCCCTCCTGCCTCCGGACAACGTAAGTTCCTAGTTGTGGCCGTCGATCATTTCACTAAGTGGATCGAGGCGGAAGCTCTTGCTAAAATCACGGAAGCCAAAGTAAGGGCTTTCTTCTGGAAATCTGTGGTGTGTCGGTTTGGGTTACCACACACCCTGGTTACAGACAACGGCCGACAGTTTGATAACACGGCCTTCCGAGAATTCTGCGAGGGCCTGGGCATCCGTCACCGATTCACCTCCGTAGGGCATCCCCAAACCAACGGCGCAGCTGAGGTGACCAATCGCATCATCCTCCAAGGGCTCCGGGCTCGGCTAGATAGCTGTAAAGGGCGCTGGGTGGAAGAACTTTCCAGTGTGTTGTGGGCCTACCATACGACACCGCGAGCACCCACAGGGGAAACCCCTTTTAGCTTGGTCTTTGGGACCGAGGCGGTCATCCCCGTAGAAATAGGAGCTCCTAGTCCCCGGACGGAATTATACCACGAAGAAAGCAACTCCAACCAGCTAAGGGCTGATCTGGATTTGGTGGAAGAATTGCGAGATCAAGCGCAACTTCGTATGGCAGCGTTCCGTCAGCGAGTGGCCAAACACTACAACTCTCGGGTGCGGCCCAAGACATTCCGGCCAGGAGACCTGGTCCTACGAAGAGCTGAAGTATCAAAGCCAACGGAAGGGGGCAAGCTGGCACCAAAATGGGAAGGACCATACCGTGTCAAAGAGGTACTCCACCATGGGGCATATAAAGTCGAAGAGCTAGACGGGAAGCTGCTCCCTCGAACTTGGAATGCCGACAATTTACGACGGTACTATCAATAGAATTCTATCGTTATTAATTTGAATCTGTTGATGCATGAATAATAGACATGTTCTTATTTTCGAATGAGTATGTTTAGCAAAAGACCGGATCCGCTCCGGCACTCAAAGACCAACTCCGCGTTGGCACCCAAGACCGGCGCCCAGCGTCGGCAGCAAAAGACCGGATCCGCTCCGGCACTCAAAGACCAACTCCGCGTTGGCAACCAAGACCGGCGCCCAGCGTCGGCAGCAAAGACCGGATCCGCTCCGGCACTCAAAGACCAACTCCGCGTTGGCACCCAAGACCGGCGCCCAGCGTCGGCAGCAAAAGACCGGATCCGCTCCGGCACTCAAAGACCAACTCCGCGTTGGCAACCAAGACCGGCGCCCAGCGTCGGCAGCAAAAGACCGGATCCGCTCCGGCACTCAAAGACCAACTCCGCGTTGGCACCAAGACCGGCGCCCAGCGTCGGCAGCAAAGACCGGATCCGCTCCGGCACTCAAAGACCAACTCCGTTGGCACCCAAGACCGGCGCCCGGCGTCGGCAGCAAAAGACCGGATCCGCTCCGGCAGTCAAGGACCAACTATGCGTTGGCACGAAAGACCGACGCTCAGCGTCGGCCGTAAAGACCAACTATGTGTTGGCACCGAGGACCAGCACCTCGCGTTTACAATAGCAACTAACATCTGCGCTACCACCGAATATCGGCCTTGTCAACGCTTAGGACAGCATCACGGTTCACGGTCCTATCTAGCGTAACCTACTATACATAATCCTATCGACTGGCAGTTCACAGCAGTTCGAACAAATGAAGTAGATCATAATCGAAGGAGCGAAGAGATTAAAAATATTCATTGATGATGAAGTTTACAAAATTGCCGACAAGGGGAAAAACAAAAAGCTGTTAATGGGCATCCGAAGGCGGGGCGTCATCCTCAGGGACGTCGTCAGGCTGCAGCTCCTCGATATCTTCCAGGTCGTAAAGCTCCTGGATTTTCTTTTTACAATCTTGGAAGCCGGCGTCATAAGCTAGCGCCGCTGACTCGGCTACCTCGTCATCGAAGGCTGCGGATTTCTTATAATCCTCTATGGCATTGGCCCCCTTCTTTTCCGCCTCGATGGCTCTTCTCTGGGCCTCCGCCACTACCGCCTCCAGATCCGCGATTTTAATTATGTGTTGGCGGGTGGCTTCCTTAGCCGCATTGGTCTCGGCGGAGGCAGAACTCATTTGAGTCTTTAAAACACATACCTCCTGCTCTGCTGCCATCAGTTTCTCCTCGGTCGCCACCAGCTTCTCCTCGGTCGCCATCAGCTTCTCCTCGGCCGCTTTTTGCTTTTCTTCTGCCACCTGAGCATTGTCCAGCTCATTGGCAGCGCGGCGCTGGGCAACTTCCAGCGCGTATTCAGCTTTTTCGGCTCTAAGCCGAATAACCTCTACCTCACCCATCAGGGTGGCCCGGGTGTCCTCTAGAGCCATCGCCGCCTTTTCTGCTTTGACTTGAAGGGAGACCATCTCCTCCCGTGCTTGTTCAATGGCGGTGTCGCTCAGAGTCCAGAGATCTTTAAGGGCGACAAGGGAGTTCAGGGCCTAAAAAAAAAAAAAAACATCCAGATATAAAGAAAGAAAAAGGGGAAAAGAAAAAGGACAATAATAGCACAAAAACTCACCCAGAGGTGCGCCACCGAGGCTTCACGAAAAAAGGTAACACACCCTTGACCTCGGAGGTATTCTTGCACCTCCGCCACTGAAGCTTCCTCTATGACCCGTGTAGCCCAGCGGCTATGGTTTGCCAGCATTGATTGGAAGGAGGGATCGATACTCCTCCCTTCCCTGGGCGTCGGACCTACCGAGGCTGATCCCGCCTCGGAGCCTGCCGCCTCCGGCCCCTTAGCGGGCAGGGCGCTTCAGCTGCCGCCCCCGTAGGGGGCAAGGTAGCACTGGAGTTGCCGCTATTGCCGCCGGAGCTTTATCCGTTTCTTTAGGCGTGGGAGACGGCGTCTTCCCATCAGGAGATAAGTCAAGTAAAATAATTGGAGGAGCCGGAGCTGGAGATTCTTCCTCCGGCGGGCCTTGCTCCACCTCCTTGCCGGCCCCGGCCTTCGCCGCGTCTTCCATGACGGGTTCTTCGGCTTGGGGTTGAGCCGCCTCGCCTATGCGCACGGACCCCACTGTTTTGGCCTCCTGAGCGTCGGCCCCTTTAGTGTCGGCCCTTTTGGGGCCGCCCTTCTTCGAGACCTTGGCACGTAGGGGCTTCACGACTATAGTTCCTCCGGTGTCGGCCACCCCAGCGTCGGTCTCTCTAGCGCCAACCCTCCCAGCGTCGGCCCTCCTGGGAACTTGGCGGCAGCCCTCCCTTCGGTAGGGGACGCAGTCCCCGCGGCCTTCCTCTTCTTGGCGGCCACCTGCTTAAGCTTGTGCAAAGTCGGCGCCATCCCTACGCAAGCAAGGGATAGTAAAAAAAAAAAAAAAAAAAAAAAAAGAGAGAAGAACAGAGAAGAGAGGCGAGTAGTCTAGTGCTCACCCCTCGAGGGAATTAAGCCGGCACGGTGAAGATTCTCCTCGGCTATCAGCTTATTACACTTAGGAATATCGGCAGTCAGGAGCTGCCCAAATGCCATCCGGTCTCGTGGAAGGATGGAGGAGTCCCTGTTGGCGTCGATATTGGGTACCCCCCAGCTTCCACGAACCCCGCTGACGTCCGCGAAGAAAAACTTGTCCTTCCACCCCTTAACGGAGGAAGGAAGGCACAGCCTAAGAATCCTATTGGATCTAGGAGTGAAAGACCACCACCCCGACTGTTTGCGCAGGGTATAGAAGCTGCGGAACAAGGAAATGCTAGCCTCTATACCCTGCAGATGGCAGAGTACTAAAAAACCAACAATAGTTCGGAAGGAGTTGGGAACTAGTTGGGACGGGGTCAAGGAGTACCGATCCAGAAGATTAAGGATGAAGGGGTGAATCGGTAACCGGAGCCCGGCCTTAAAAAAGGCCCCGTACAAGGCAACCCTCCCGGAACGGGAAGAGGTTGCCCTGTCGTTAGGGGTGGGAACGAAAAGGTGAAGGTCCGGAGGGAAGCCGTACCTGGCCCTTAAGTTCGCGATGTCCTGGGCAGACATGGTCGACGCAGTCCCTTCGGGGGACTCCTTGGTAACCCTAGAAGGGCCGGCAACCGCCGGCCGGGTCCGAACGGAAGTTCGTCCGCCGGCCGGACGAATCCCGGTTGGGGGACGATCGACTGGTCGTGGCTCCGGTGAATGGTTAGAAGATGAGGTGGACCATTGGATGGACTGGGACTCAGAAGACGGGGAAGAACCCCCCCAAGAACCGGAAATGGAGCAAGAAGGAGAAGAAGCCATGGGAACTAACCTGAGAAGAAAAACGCGAGCCAAAGACAGAGCACGGAGAGAATGAACGAAAGACAAGCGCTGGCGGACTCAAAAGGGGGCAATGGCGGAAGAAATGGGGAAGATAGGAAGATAAGGGCAATTTGCCATCATGGCGCCATTTCGAAACATCCCCCTCACCGTCCGATCCAACCACGCGTCCGTCTTCAGTTGGGAGACGTTTCGAAGACCTGCCAATACGATAAGCTCGAAAAGACCGGCAAAAGGGGGAGCCAACCTTATCGCAATGATTCCGTCCGCCTTTTCGTAACGTTGCCCGAGGGAAATCCTCCCTAATCCCAACAAAGGCGAAATGATGACGCGGAAACCGGCCACCTAGAGGATATTCGCACCCCTTTCGCGGATAAATAAACGCTTACCCATCTCAGGGGCGGGGGGGCATCTGATACGGCTGGCCGTTTCCCCCGGAGTAGTATTATCTTCTGCGATTTTCGAAAGCAATGATGTGACAACAAAACCCAAAGCCTCCAGCATCGGTCTTCGGAACCGGCCTCCAGCGTCGGCCTCCAGAGCCAGACAGCCAGCGTCGGCCTCTTGAGCCAGACGGCCAGCGTCGGCCTCCAGAGCCAGGCAGCCAGCGTCGGCCTCTTGAGCCAGACAGCCAGCGTCGGCCTCCAGAGCCAGACAGCCAGCGTCGGCCTCTTGAGCCAGACAGCCAGCGTCGTCCAGCGTCAGCCACCAGCGCCGGCTCCCGGCGTCGGCCTCCAGCGTCGACCTCCAGCGTCAGCCATCAGCATCGCCTCCAATATTGACCACAGGTGACAGCCTTAGGTCCCAGTACTGAAGCTTTGGTTCCGGCATCCGGCACGGCCACCCAGCGTCGGCTCGGCCTCCAATATTGACCACAGGTGACGGCCTTAGGTCCCAGTACTGAAGCTTTGGTTCCGGCATCCGGCACGGCCACCCAGCGTCGGCCCCCAGTGTCGACCTTCATACAAGGATTAGTCTTAGGCAACTGACCCCGCGATCTAAGGTCTGCCGCCGAATACCTCACTTACCAAAATCACGGGCCAGTGTTGGCCTGATCCGCAGTTACCGCTATAAGCGGCCCTTATCCAGCAACAGTCCAACAACTTACCGTTCGATGAAACGTCACAACGGAACAGATCCGACGGTTCCAACAGACCAAGGTATACGGATCCCCAACAGGTATAAAAGGAGGACCCGAGCTCCATGCAAGGGGCTCTCTCTCTCTCTCTAAGAAATAAACTTGCTCTACAACAATTCTACAAACATCATATCCCTGTTCGACGACTCACTAACTTGAGCGTCGGAGGGTCCCCGCCGGAATCACCGGCCCGGGACTTTTTGCAGGCTCTCGGAGGAAGACGGCGGCCTTTCTACGCACCCGGTGATTCTAGCCTGCCCGACGTTCATCCTACGTGATTCGGCCGCAACAGCAGGTAATCTATCCAGATTACTAGTAATTTAAATAAGACCCACTAGATAACCATGTTTGATATATTTTGAATGACAATCTATCATGCAGTAGTAATCTGAATTACCACTCAAGTAGTAATCCAGATTACCTCAGAGGATATGGTTATCCACATTACCGGATATGTTGTAATCAAATAATTTTTTTTTGACAAAATTGCTTCTGCCTCTTTTGTAAAAATAAAATTATCCCTTTCTTCAAACAAAATCATTCCCTTCTTTTCTCTCTTTTCTTTTGTCTCGCCGCCGTTATCTCTTTTCTCATTCTCCAAACAAAAATAAACCGTGATATTATTCGTCCATAGAAAAAAAAATATTGAATAGAAAAAAAATTAAAACAAAAAATATAGTTATAAGAAAACTCTAATTAAAAAAATAAAAAAATTTAATTACTATTTTTTAAAATTTATAAAAAATAAATTAAAATAAATTAAAAAATAAAAAAATTAATTTAAAATTTATTTTAAAAAAAATTTAATTTTAAGAAATAATTATTTAATTTAATTTTAATTTTAAAATTGATTTTTTTAAAAAAAATATTTTTATTTTTAAATATTAAATTAAATTAATTAAATTTTTTTTTTTTAATTAATTTAAATTTTGAAAATTTAATTTAAATTAATTTAAATTAATTTAATATTTAAAAAAAAAAAATAATATATCAATTATTCTATTAATCTTAATTAATTTTATATAACAAAATATTAAAATAAATTATTTTTAAAATATAATAAATAAATTATGATAATTGAAAGTTTAAGAATAAAAAATGAATAAATGTTTAAAGATTATAATATATTTTAATCTTAAAAATAAATCTGGTATTTCTACTTATATATTAATACTTTGATTTAAGAGTATTTCGAGGTATTTTAAAAATTTTTAATAAATTTGATTTAGTATATGAATTTAATTTAGAGGTATTTTGAAATTTAATATTATATGACTAGTATATTTGTCATATCAAACAGTAATCAATATTATTATAACATTACTTATGTATATAACATAGTAATCAATATTACTCGTAATCCATTTAGTTCAGGGTCTGGCAGTGTACCAAACGCAATCTTAAGGTTTACTTTACGATGTTCTAGACCGAGCTTTCGATCGGCGGTTATAATAATGGTAATCAAGAAACACTTTACCTCATTTCGAAATTTTTTTTTTATAAGATCACCTTCGTAGATTTCACTAAAGTTAACAACCCAAAATAACATATCCTGAGTGGATTCTTTTGGGAATAAAGTATTTTTTGCTTTAAAACTAAGCATGAATAATTATTTCTCCAAACTGATATTAATTAATTCTAATGAACAGTGAAGATTTCAAACAACGGCCTTTGCTCAAAAGTTTCTTTGGTACATCCAGAAGGTATATTATTTATATAATAATTAATTTTTTTTAAAAAAAACAGTGTTATATTCTTAAGGCCACTATCTTAATCCTTCACATATATCCCCCGCTCTCTCCCATTTTCTCAAATTTATTTTTGTCCCAGAATAGAATCTTATTCAAATAATGAGATAATTTAGATCGATTCAATCTTAACATACTTGGGAAACAGAATAACTTATATCGGCCGGCGTAGAAGGAGTGGGTAGAGATACCTCTGATTCCAGCGAAGGCGAGGGCTTCCTCGACCATCCGGACCTGGGCGAGGCTGTGGTCGGAGAGGGAGACTAAGGCATCCTTATCGTAGAAGCCATGGTGCATGTGGTCCCCCCACAGCATCTCCCACATCTCCGACGACTCGTCGTAGAGCTCGGCGATCCCCTTCTTGAGCTCCTCCTCCCCTCGATCCTCCGCCACCCTCGCCGCCGCCCGCCTGGCCGTCGTCCGGGGCGGAGCGTACTCCGCCGCGTCGTACAAGCCGAGGAACGGCGAGTGCTCAGTCCGCAGCACGGCATCCATGTCGGAATCAAATAAAGATGGCAGCGAGATTAAAAGCAGAAGGAGAAGAACGGGGAGGGTCTGAGACTAGTAGAAGGTGGTGGAGCAGGGCGTCATGCAAAGCGAGTGGGATGCAAAGCGAGTGGGGGTGACGACAAGTAGCAAGCAACGCTGCGCACGCTGCCGAAGAGTGACGACACGTTGCGATGTCGCCAGTGGCCGATACAAGATAGTGGGGATCCGATATGGATGCTCATACACCAGCACACGAAAAAGTTTCAGTTTTTCTTGCTCGCCGGCGGGGCGCGCATTCGAGCGGGCGTGCAATCAAAGGACCCGTACCGGCCGGTTTGACAGCTGGCGTGCCTTCGAAGTAAAGTGGGGCCACAACACTTCCAAACGAGATTGAACTGCGGTATACTCGCTCCCAACAACGATCATTGGAGGAGAGCATCACTGTGCGTGTAGGGTAAAAGACACCCATAGATCACGCTTGTTGTGCTACTGGATGGTCCCATTTGATATTTTTATAAAAATGGTACATAGAATAGATGCATTGGATATATTTTAGTGCTGGCTCAAAACTCTTCTTTTAGTTATCACAGTTTACTCATCGTGATTTTTTTAAACATAAGGTTGGTTAAAATTAATAAAAATTTCACATAATGAAGCATAAAAATTATGATATTTTTAAAATATAAAAAATAAAACTGCAACAATTAAAAGTTTGAGAATAGATAGTTTGAACTTTAAAGATCAAAAATATATTCTATTAAATAAATATTTAGTACGGCATATTTTCTACGGAAGTAAAATTTTAAAATAGCATGAACGGCTGTACGGATAAGGAAAGCAGTTGATCCGCACCGACCAGCAACAGGCTGGCGTGCTTGGAGTTTCTGAATGCGAAGTTGAAGAAAGGAAGCAACAAGGAAAGTGAGACAGTTCAGTTCTTGACTCCTCTGGAGCCTCTTAAATGATCCACGAGCTCTACTTGAATAACGGAACAGTGCTAAGATTACATCAAGAAAAAAAAATAAAAAAATAAAAGCAGAACAGTACAAGATATTCCTACCATGTGACTGGGAATTTGCAGGAAGGCAACTTCCTGATTTCGATTCGGGGCCCTGGGTGGTCTACAAATGCGTCAGAAAATAAAAGGTACCACCCGCAGCGCAATCATGCTGGCAGCTTTGGATGAGAGAAAGAAATAAAATAAAGGACAGCCTTGCGTGTCTTAAAAAGATATTATAATGCAGATACCACCCGCAGCGAAATCCACAACATCTTGTGCATCAAACAAGCGATTGGGTTGCAGGATTGGTGGCTTCCTGCTTAAGATCTAACTTGAAGTAAAGTGATTCCTATTCTTTTGTATTTAATCAAATTTTATTTTTTAACTTATTTGAATTGACTCATTCTAGACTTGTGTGATCATCTGCTTGTATCAAAAAAAAAAACAACGAAAGAGATCCAAAGTCCAATAATGCCGCAAAACATTAATACCATTTATAACCCTCTAAGAAGATCACTTACTGATTTAATTAACCCATTAGCGAATCAGAATCACATGACTAAAAAATTTAAATAAAAGTTAATTAATAACAGATAAACTTAAATAGTGCATAACCCATTTTTTTCATCAAGTATATGACTATTTTTTAGATAATTATAATTTCAGATACATCTGAAAAAAATTGGAACAATATAAAGAATATTAACATAGCCCCTACGCAAGGAGAACTTGCACAAATCTAAAAATGATATCAAAGCTAACCCGTATATGAAAGTTGGTAAGTATAAGAAAAAGGCTATCCATGGAATGATGATGAAGTTCCACGTGAAACCAATATTGCATCACTAACAATCCGATTCGATGATAAATTATGGCTAGCTTGTAATATACGATGAAGACGTTGCATTATAAATGAAGTATATTACAATAACCAAAATAATTTTTTATTGGATAGGAAAAAAATATTGTGTTATGTTCTTACGATTCAAGTTCACTTGCCATAAATTAACTTTACTTGAGTTTTTGGACTATATAGGTTTAGCCCGCTAATGAGTAATTGGATCAGTAGGTAAGCTTAGATCGTTACACTATAATAGATGATTAAAGTTAGTATGAAAGTTAGATAATTAAAGTTACACTATAAAAGTTGAGTTGAGTTGTACAAAAGTTAAGATATATTTTTATAATATTTTAACTCCTTTTGTGATTATTTTAACTAATTAAATTTATTTGAGAAAAACTATAAAATCTTTTACTAGAAGAGAAATTCAATCTGAATTATAAAAGAATGGTCTTTAATAATATAAATAAAGGTTTTGTAACTCAATTTTAGAATTCATTAATAAAGGCAAAAGAGATCTAAATCCTACTTCTCTTCTATAATCTTAAAATTTTCTTTCATTATTCAAAAAACCTCTTCTTTTTTAAATCTATTTCTATGTAAAAGACCAGAGATGCCCATGACCTTCTGAAATCACCGCTTCACTCCAATCTTAGCTGATTGGAATTCTGCTTTTATATTTTTAGGTACTCTTCTTTTATATACTATAATTATATATCAATAAACTGCAGGCTTGACTCCCCTGTTCGAAGTAGTTTAAAAAAAAAAAAAAGATCATTAGGTTTTCTTTAAAAAGATATTCGAGAATCTTTTTCCTGTTTCCAATCGGATCATGTTGCTACTGGATAAAATAAGTCATAATAGTGATGAGACACAAGTTCAAATGGTACAGCAAGGGCCTTATAAAAATATTCCAAGCATTCTTTAAAATATAGAGTATCTTCAAGAATTCTAGGTATTAAATTGCCCATATGCTTACCAACATCCTCAGAGAACCAATGTAAAAATTCAAGAATATTGCTCCAAAAAGTCACTTAGTGGAATGCTTGTGTTAGTTTTTGGTTGCTTGTCTGTCCGCAGCCTGTGCAATGTCTGCCTATAAAGTCACTAGCTAATAGAAAGCTCCATATCTTTTGAGAGTCCATGCCACTGTCTTATGCTAGCGGTTCTTTAAAAATAAAATGAAATCTAATATACAAACTGTCCCAAAGGGTTGGTGAGTGTAGGACAAAGAAACCACTAGATTGTCTGTGGAGGCAGGAACTTTTTATAGAAAACTAATTGCTATATCAAAATGTTGGATTTTATGTACTCAAGAATCTAATCTTCATCTATTCATCTCTAAATTTCTCCTCTCCAACACAATCCAATTGGTAAATTGTTCCAATCCACATTGAAGTAGGACTAGATGTCATACACCAACTGTGAAAGATTCTGAATAGATGGTTAGCTCAAACTCCATAAACAATGGTTTTCTACATAGCAAGCTAGGCAGGAAAAGTAGATGATACAAATCTTTTTAAGGAAAAGTATTACGAGAAGAAGGTGAAGTGCAATCAGTGTAAACCTAATGGATTCTATCTATTTGTGTCCAAATAGAGACCATGATAGTCTATCTTGTTAACGGTTCCTTGACATCAGCTAGTTGTGCATCTGTCTGAGGTTCAGTAGCAAGTCACATGTGCTAAATGCCATTTGACAGGCTATCACAATTGCTGAAGTCCACAAACTCATCATGCAATGTCCATGCCTCATGCAGCGCCATCTTTAATCCAGTTTATATGCTACTATCAACCATTTTCTTCATCATAACATACCAAACCATCCCAGATTTTGATCGTCTCGCAAGTAGAACACAAATTGGGCAAAGAAAGCCCTCTCATGTAGTTGACACCCAAAAATGCATCACCAACTAACTAGTTGTAAGTTGGAGGAACAGAAGTGCTGCATAGAAAACTATTTCATGTATTGATTTTCTTAACCTTTTCCCGGGTTCACCAGCATCAAACTGATACCATAATACTTCTTTTTAGGTTGAATGCTTCAGTAAGCTGTCACTAGCTTTGCAATTGTTCCTACAGTGGTCCAGCATTATGCTATTTATTCATCTTTTTAGTACTATGTTTTGTGTGAATTTGATAGGAAGTATGTGAATCGCTGTTGAATGTACCACTGTTCATTTCATATCCTTCATAAAATGAGTCATACGATCTTTATAATCTTTTTCCTCCAAAAAAAAAAAAATGAAAATCATTGATCAGATATAAACTTCATTAGTGGCAAATGGAATAAAATTAAAAGTATTAAGATAACGAAGAATCGAATGGATAGATAATAAATCAAGGAAGAATCGAACAGATTGATACCAAATCCACCACTAAGAAAGAACAAAACAGATGGATACCAAATCCACCACTAAGGAAAATACTTTGTCTAAAAAATTTCATGGGATGGCGTCGTTACTATGACCAATATGTAAAGCAGTGGAAGCAAGCCTAACCAAAATCATAAAATATCAAAAGGAACTGCAACGGGTAAACGATAATTCTAAGACCTTCAAACAGAATGATGACTGGTATGAAAGAAATGTTGTCCAAATGGACCAAGATAACACTATTTTCTTTGAAAATTTTTTAACCCTTCAGTTATCGCTAAGGATGTCAATTCTCCTGCATATAATCTCACAGTATCCTTTCAGTTCCACCTAATCTCTGGCAATTTGTTGTCTCAATATTGAACGTTTAACATCCTCTCTTACAATTAACACTTAATGGGTGGAAAATATCAGATCAAGAAAACCTTAACATCCATTGTCATCATGCTAATTGGCACAAATTATTAGAGTAGATGTTGCATGCAAGGTGTCTAATAAAAATATTGATTAAAATGAACTTGTGTTCAATGGAATTGGAACTGTGAACGTTCCAACTTGAATCTGTTGCCGCACTTGGCTGGCTAGATTCTCACCACAAATTAGACAGGGTAAAGATGATGTCTCTTGAGTGAGAAACAAGAGACTATGGTATGCCATATCAGTGTGTAGGTACCGATTGCACCGCACCATATCGGTACCAAACCAAAGCTCAATACCGATTCATACTGAGCCTTGATTCAATATATTTAGTATAGCAATATTGTACCGATATAGATTCCAATATCAAGATGAAAAATCTTGCAAGAGATGCTCGACAGTGGTCAGAGAATATCAAACCCCAAGCCTATCAGGACTTTCAGGCTTGGCCAGGTTCAAAATAGTCCCCTGAACTTTGGGCATTGACTGAAAGCCTTTAAGCTCTAGATTGGGCCTAACAGGACCTGAGGGCCTAAACCTTGGGAAATGACTCAGGAGTGGGCTGGTTTCAGGCCACTTGGGTTCGCCCGGGCCATCAACCTAACTACTAAAACGCACTTGGAGCAGTTGTAGCTTGGAGCACCAAGCAGGCTTATCCACCAACTGGTTCCTACCACGGTAACCATGCCTGAGGATTTTGTGGTCATAATATATTCAAGAAGATATTATCAAATGTAAAGCAGCGAGCAGTCATACGATTTTGCTGCTCTTAATGGGGGATATTTATATCCTAACGCCATACAGGCCGCGTTAAATTTTAACCGCCGTTATACATCGACCGTTAGAGAGATCCCAGAGGACCGTTGTAACGAGAGGAAGCCAGGTACCCACGGTGACCGGATACAGCAAGAGAAAGAGAGAGAGGGAGAGGGATGCAGGGATACCTGGAATGACGGCGAAACGGAGCGCCTCCTCGACCATCCGGATCTGGGCCTCTTTGTGGCCGGTGATCGTCGCCGGAGCTCCGGCGTCGTAGAAGCCGTGGTGCATGTGGTCCCCCCAGAGGCTTTCCCACAGGCCCGATGACTCGTCGTAGAGCTCCGCTATCCCTTCCCCAGCTCATCGGACGCCCTCGTCATCGACGCCGTGGCCGCCGCTACGCGGCGGGACCGCGGCGGTGGCGGGAGGCGTGCGGGTCTAGCCGTCCTCCCGCCGAGCAGGCTGCGCCGGGGGAGGGAGAGCCGGAGGCCAAGGGACGGCGGCTGGCACGAGTGGAGGAGAGAGGTCATTGGTGGGGCTTTTGTAAATTTGAAGCGGTGAAGGGAGAGTCGCTCGGCCTTGGCGGCGGCGGCGGGCTTAATAGCGCGGACTGGCTTGACGAACTTTGCCTCGGTGCCGCTTCATGAACCTCTTAAAATATTAATTATTTTTATAATATGATTTTTAAAAAGTTTGTAAAAAAAATATTCATTATCATGAGAGCTGCTGAATTGTTATTCATCATCTTTAAATATTAATTCTCTCTCTCTTTTTTTTCTCTCTCTCTCTCTCTATATATATATATATATATTTGTTTGAGTGAATTGATATATTTATATATTTATTTGAGTGAGTTGATGTCCATCTATGTAATTTCCTATGAAGCATATTTATCACCTCATTTATGTTTATCTTAAATCGAATGCCACCATAATCGTAACCCGTAAAGCAGCTGATGAGAACCCGCCAACAATCGACAATGGCATACCATCCCAATTGACTTTCATCTGCCTTCATTTTTCTCTCTCAAAAGGCTTGCCATTGATGTTTTGAAGACAGTTCAAACCTTCATCTATAGGCTATGATGACATCCAATCATCGATCCTGAACGGGAACGGAGTACTTCTCGAACCTTTGCTTCACCAGGTTACCTGCAAAGAAGTCCCAATACCGGAGAGGATTCTTCGGTGGGACCCTTCGACGCCCAAGTTAGCAATTGAGGTCACAGCTGAAGAGGGGCTCGAGTGAGCCTTTTTTGGTATGGAAAAAGAGATCTCAGATAGGAGGGATTCATTTCTAAGTGTTAAGACAGCGATTTTGGGGATTATCGCACATACCTGTTTAGAGAGTGAATTCACCTTTTTATAGGGGTTGACATGATCACGTGGGATTCCGTGAGGAATGAATGTCTGCAGGTTCTTGGAAGTTGTGTGGATCTGGGCTGGTTGGTGGATCCTGTCCCATCGGAGAGGGAGAAAACGACGGTTGGTGGGTTAAGTCCCATCAATCAGTGGGGCTGCTGAGTTGTTGGGTCTAGTCCCATAAACAACGTGGCCAGTGGATAGGTGGATCTGGCATTGTCAAGCGGCACGAGTCAGAGAGGTGGTTTCTTGAACTGCTGGAGCCATGCTGGGGCCGATCTGGAGAGAACTAGGACATCTCGACCTTTCCGGGGGAGCCGAGGCTGAGCCTGATTGGCCAGGGGTGGTCGGGGCCGACCTCCCCGGCCAGAAAGTACCGGGACGGAGCTGGCCAAGGACCGACTCGGCGGGCTCGGAGACACCGGGGCCGAGAGGGGCCGGCCAGGAATGGCCTAGGCTGACTCGGTGGGCCTGGAGACACCGGGGCCGAGAGGGGCCGGCCAGGAATGACCGGGGCCGACTCGGCGGGCTCGGAGATGCTGGGGCCGAGAGGGGCCGGCCAGGAACGGCCGGGGCCGACTCGGTGGGCCTGGAGACGCCGGGGCCGAGAGGGGCCGGCCAAGAATGGCCGGGGCCGACTCGGCGGGCTCGGAGACGTCGGGGCAGAGAGGGGCCGGCCAGGAACGGCCGGGGCCGACTCGACGAGCCTGGAGACGCCGGGCCGAGAGGGGCCGGCCAGGAATGGCCTGGGCCGACTCGGCGGGCCTGGAGACACCGGGCCGAGAGGGGCCGGCCAAGAACGGCCGAGGCCGACTCGGCGGGCTCGGAGACGCCGGGCCGAGAGGGGACGACCAGGAATGGCCAGGGCCGAATCGGCGGGCCTGGAGACGCCGGGGCCGAGAGGGGCCGGTCAGGAATTGCCGGGGCCGAGAGGGGCCAGCTAGGAATGGCCGGGGCCGACTCGGTGGGCCTGGAGACGCCGGGGCCAAGAGGGGCCGGCCAGGGATGGCCTGGGCCGACTCGATGGGCTTGGAGACGCCGGGGCCAAGAGGGGCCGGCCAAGAATGGCCTGGGCCGACTCGGCAGGCCTGGAAACGCCGGGGCCGAAAGGGGCCGGCCAGGGATGGCCGGGACCGACTCGGGGGTTCGGAGACGCCTAGGCCGAGAGGGGCCGGCCAGGAATGGCCTGGGCCGACTCGGCGGGCCTGGAGATGCCGAAGCTGAGTGGGGCCGGCCAGCGATGGCCGGGGCCGACTCGGCGGGCTCGGAAATGCCAGGGCCGAGAGGGGCCAGCCATGAATGGCCTAGGCCGACTCGGCGGGCCTGGAGACGCCGGGGCCGAGAGGGGCCGGCCAGGAATGGCCGAGGCTGACTTGGCAGGCTCGAAGACGCCGGGGCCGAGAGGGGCCGGCCAGGAACGACCGGGACACAAAAATGCTCTGGTTTTATCGAGATTGCCCCTGCGGCTGCACGTGGCTACACCAGCCACATCAGATGCCCTCCCGCCCCTGAGCGCTAAGGACCATGCGCCTGCTGCCCTTTGGGCGAAAGGGGCGCGAAAATTCAAAAGGAATGATTGCTTCTTTTGGTGCGCTTTAAATGGGCTGATGAGTTGGCGCTTGGTTTCGAGACGGTGTCTCTTCGAAGACCTCCAGTAATCATGCGTTAGGTGGGGTTGACGTTGGCGCCGGATGCTCTAGAGAAAAAGCTCATCGAGTAGTGGAGAAAAGGCAAGGACATCATTGCTGCCCCATTTTCTATGCCCCACGATTGGCCAGGAATCACGTCTATTGGGGAAACGAGGCAGCACGTCTCGGGCCCAGGCGAGATTTTCGGCTGGAAGCCTGCAGCGCAATGGATGCAAGCCAGGTGGCAGGATCTCGGGCGGCGCTAGCCGGAGACAAGGGCTATAAAAGCCTTCCAAGGGCCTGTGGAAACCTTTACGCTGCCATTGCTTTCTCTACTTCCTTCTTCTTTGAGTTCCTCTTCTGCGACCTGAGCCTTTTCAACTCCCAAGTTAGTCTTATCCCCTTCTTTTCCTATGGACCATAGCGCCATTAGGGAGGGTAAGAGACCTGTAGAGGAGTCTTCCCAGTCTGATAGCGAAAGCTAGGCCCCTGCAACTAGTAGCCAAATGCCTCGACCGTCGGGCGGCATCGTTATCCGTGACCCATCAAGGGCATTAGGACCTTCACCTACCTTTGGTTCTCCCATTAGGGCAGTCCCCCTGTCCTCTCGCCGTCCGGCCCTTCCTCCGGCGGTGAGCTCTGATCCAGCGGGTCCATCGGGGGTAGCCTCAACCATGACCCCTAAGGATGTAGAGGCCATCAGGGCTAAGTTCATGGTCCCTGATTTCATTAACCTGTCCACGCCGGGGCCCAAAGATAGGGTGATTTATGACCATCCAGGTCGGGTCGCTCTATATGAGGAGTTCTTCCAGTGCGGGCTGCGTCTTCCCTTTCACCCTTTCTTTCTTAACCTTTTAGAGATGTATAGATTAGTGCCGGCAAAGTTGACTCCAAATTTGATTTGGATCATTTGTGCCTTCATTATCCTTTGCCACTTTGAGGGGGCCCATCCAGAGTTGTCCCTGTTCCGAACCTTTTACAAACTCTGCCATCAAGGCGAGGGGGCCTAGTGGGCCTTTACCGCCAGGCTGGGTAGAGCCTTCCCCTAGGCCTCCCGTCCAAAATTAGAGGGTGGAAGTCTAGGTTCCTTTTTGCTCATGTTGAGGGGGTGAGAGCTGTTTGGAGGGAGCCCGATACTGGCTCCAACGATGACTCCTCCGTAAGGGAGAGAGATGAGGATATGTTTACCCAGTTATCTAATTGTCAGATCCCCATCTATAAGGAACACATGTCCGAGGAGAACCTGATAGAGGCTGAGTTGACCCCAGCAACCGGTGAGCCTGAATCCCTTTGTCCCATTTTTCTGTTTACTGCGTGTTACCGCTAATGCCGATTATCTTTTCTTGTGCAGCCATGAAGTTCTCCGTCAACGAGTTCAAGGCCATCGCAAGGCAGAGGAGGCCGGTGACTGGAGAGTTATCTAGGCCATCGAAGAAGCTCCGGAGAAGGGAGCCGGCCAGGCCGGCCACAGCCCCCATAGCCCAACGCCCATGGAGGAACCGACCGAGAGGAAGCTGGTGGTGAGAGTGGCCCAAAGGCCAGCCGGGGCCGAAGTTGAAGAGGGGGAGATCCCGGCCACCGTCGAAACATCGGTGGTGGTTTTTGATGAAGAAGCCCCTGCCGCCGCCGACGTGCCCGAGGTGGGGCAGGTTACTATTGCTGTTGGCCCCCTGCTGCTGCAGAGCCAGGGAGGGAGAGCGCTCCCCCAATCGCCGGCGAGGGGGAGCGGATCACCAGGGAGGCCCGAGACGGGGCAGAGGTGACCGAGAAGCAGAGGGATGAGCCGAGGAGCTCATCCCACCAACCGGCTTGGCACCCAGACCGTCTTCAGGCGAAGGGTCCGCAGGAGGGACAGATGCGCCTGGTCCCTACCATTAGCAGAATGGCGGATACTGCCCGAGCCTCCCGTCTCTTATCTGGAGTCCGGGCCACCAATTTTGAAGAGGAGATGCGGGGGATGAGCCACTCCGCACTCATGGACATGATTTTGGTCTCCATCGTCCAGGTAACCTTTCGGATCTTCTTTCTTTTCCCAATACTTCTCTCTTTGTAGCTAACACGTTTCTCCTGTTGCAGCTGGCCAACGGCGCCCTTGGGCTTCGCGAGGTGCTGGCCCAGTCTTCTGACGCACTGGCGAAGGCTCTGGCGCGGGTCGACAAATACCGGAAGGAGAGCATGGCGCATGCCGACAGCCTTGCTCGACTTCGCCAGGAGACCGCGGCCCGCGAGGAGGGCTACGCCGGCCGCCTTCAGGAAATGGAGAACCGTGCCACTGCATCCGAGGCCAAAATGGAATTGGCCTTGGAAAGGTCGAAGGCCGCCGTGGCACAGATCAAGGAGCTTACTAGGCGGCTCCAAAGCACCGAGGAGGAGGCCGGGGCCGCCGAGGAGAAGGCCACTGCCGCGGAGAAAGTAGCAGTGGAAGCTATTTTAGAGAACGCTGGTGCGGTGGCCTGCGCTGACGAGGCCAGTGCCCGTGCCGTAGAAGCTGAGGCCAAGGCTTAGGAGGCTGAAAACAAGGCGCAGCGGGCCAAGGTCGAGGCCGGGCAGGCCGTCTCCAAGTTCAAGGCTTCGTCGGAGTTCAGGCAAGAGGACCTCGAAGCCAGCCTTGACGCTTATCTTCAAGGCTTCGAGATGGGAAAAGTACGAGTAGCCGCGGCCCTTGAGGTTGACATTGCCGATCTTGAAGACATCCGGGCCGGGGGTCCCGATGAGGAGCCGGCTGGGGAGAAGGACGAGGGGAAGCCTGGCCTCGACGAGCCTTGAATTGTATTTTCTTTTTTCTTTATCTTATGTAACTGACCTTGGGCCCAATTTTGTACCTATCTTTGGCTATCAATGAAGAAACTTTTTGTCCAAGCTTCTTACTTTTGTACCTCTCTTCCATAGTTAATGAAAAAGTCCTTTACTCAAAATCTCTTTGTGTCTTGATCTGTTTGCTTCTTTCGCTTTTGAGAGAAATGCCTTACTGTGCCAAATCAGACATACCGGCGACGTTGTAGCTGGATATTGTATCTTCCAAAATGTTCTTTTGAACCTTGAGCGTTGCGCGTGTCGGCCGTGCCAAGACCGAACTGTAATTTCAGACTTGGCCAACACTTGAACACATTGCCGAGATGTAAACTGGCTACATGAATGCCCAGTGCTGTTGTAGGCTGTTTGAAAGAAGGCTCGCCTGTGTATGAATCTTCTGAAGGCTTGAAAAATCGGCAGATGACTTGCTGCCGGGATTAATTTTCGAGGTGTCGAGGCCGACCAGAAATGGTCAGAACCGATTTAGCCATTGTAAGTGCACCAAGGGCAAGTGAAGTTGACCAGAGGAAGTCTATGTCAACTTGCTCGGTGCTGAAAACGCCTGAACCAGTTAGGGCCGATTAGGAAAGGCCAGGACCGTGCCGTATGGTTCAGGGTTCACGGGAGCCAATCAGGGCCCTTTAAAACTGTCTTAATGGGCGTGAATTTTGTAAGAGGGGCGACTTAAATGCACATCGAGCTGTTAGGAGAGATACAACCATGCCGGGGCTGAGGGGGGTGGTGCCGATGGTTGCCTTGAACCGCTTCAGTGGTATGTAAGCCGCCTAAAAGGCGACTCAACCGGGTATAGGGCTGTTAGGGTCTTGACCGACTCGGGGGCACCGTCGTGCCGGGGCCGAGTGGTGTCCCATTAACCGCGATGCCAGTGAGTTCCTTTTGAACCACTTCAGGGGTTTGTGTGCCACCTGAAGGGTGACTCAGCCGGGTATGGAGCTGCTAGGGTCTTAATCGACTCGGGGGCACCGCCGTGCCGGGGCCGAGTGGTGTCCCGTTAGCCGCGATGCTAGTGAGCTCCTTTTGAACCACTTCAGGGGTTTGTGTGCCACCTGAAGGGCGACTCAGCCAGGTACGGAGCTGTTAGGATCTTAACCGACTCGGGGGCACCGTCGTGATGGGGCCGAGTGGTGTCCCGTTAGCCGCGATGCCAGTGAGCTCCTTTTGAACCACTTCAGGGGTTTGTGTGCCATCTGAAGGGCGACTCAACCGGGTACGGAGCTGTTAGGGTCTTAACCGACTCGGGGGCACCGCCGTGCCGGGGCCGAGTGGTGTCCCGTTAGCCGCGATGCTAGTGAGCTCCTTTTGAACCACTTCAGGGGTTTGTGTGCCACCTGAAGGGCGACTCAGCCAGGTACGGAGCTGTTAGGGTCTTAACCAACTCGGGGGCACCGCCGTGCCGGGGCCGAGTGGTGTCCCGTTAGCCGCGATGCCAGTGAGCTCCTTTTGAACCACTTCAGGGGTTTGTATGCCACCTGAAGGGTGACTCAGCCGGGTATGGAGCTGTTAGGGTCTTAACCGACTCGGGGGCACCGCCGTGCCGGGGCCGAGTGGTGTCCGTTAGCCGCGATGCTAGTGAGCTCCTTTTGAACCACTTCAGGGGTTTGTGTGCCACCTGAAGGGTGACTCAACCGGGTACGAGCTGTTAGGGTCTTAACCGACTCGGGGCACCACCGTGCCGAGGCCGAGTGGTGTCCCATTAGCCGCAATGCTAGTGAGCTCCTTTTGAACCACTTCAGGGGTTTGTGTGCCACCTGAAGGTTGACTCAACTGGGTACGAGCTGTTAGGGTCTTAACCGACTTGGGGCACCACCGTGCCGGGGCCGAGTGGTGTCCCGTTAGCTGCGATGCCAGTGAGCTCCTTTTGAACCACTTTAGGGGTTTGTGTGTCACCTGAAGGGTGACTCAGCCGGGTACGGAGCTGTTAGGGTCTTAACCGACTCGGGGGCACCGCCGTGCCGGGGCCGAGTGGTGTCCCGTTAGCCGCGATGCCAGTGAGCTCCTTTTGAACCACTTTAGGGGTTTGTGTGCCACCTGAAGGATGACTCATCCGGTTACGAGCTGTTAGGGTCTTAACCGACTCGGGGGCACCGCCGTGCCGAGGCCGAGTGGTGTCCCGTTAGCCGCGATACAGTGAGCTCCTTTTGAGAGACTTGACCCTCGGATGCAAGGGAGAACAGGCTGCTGTGTCAGAAAGGGCCTCCTTTATTACTTCGCGCTCCAGGGGAATACATCATTGATAATATTAGCGGAGGTTATCTGCATTCCAGGTACGTGGAATGGGTTTCCCGTCGAGTTCCTCTAATTTGTATGCCCCCCTGTGAAGTGTTTCGGTGACGCGGTAAGGACCCTCCCAGTTGGGGATAGCTTGCCCCCCTCCGTAGGCTTTGAAACCTCAGCTTTCTCAAAACCAAGTCTCCGCGGTGGAAAACCTTGGGACGAACTCGAGCATTGTAGTACTTGCCGCTCGCTGACGGAAGGTCGCCATGCGCAGCCTTGCCCGATCGTGCGCCTCATCTATGAAGTCCAGGTTAGCCCGTATCAGTGCAGAGTTGTTTTCCTCGTTGAAGGACTCCACACGTGGGCTGGGCAGACCGATCTCGACGGGGATGACGGCTTAAGATCCGAAGGCAAGACTGAAAGGAGTCTCGCCCGTCGGGGCTCTAGGGGTCGTGTGGTAGGCCCAGATCACATTGGGGAGCTCCTCCACCCATTGACCTTTGGACCGTCTAGCCGGTTCTGAGTCCTCTAAGGATGGTGCGATTCATGGCTTCGGCTTCTCCGTTGGTTTGAGGATGGCCGACAGAAGTGAATCGGTGATGAATGCCTAGCTCGCCACAAAAGACTTTGAATGCTTCATTGTTGAATTGGTGGCCATTGTCCGTGACGAGGGTATGGGGCAGGCCGAAACGGCATATGATCGACTTCCAGAAGAAGGCTTTGACTTTGCTTTCGGTGATCTTGGCCAGTGCCTCGACCTCAACCCACTTGGTGAAGTAATCGATGGCGACTAGCAAAAATCTCCGCTGCCCTGAAGCTGGGGGGAATGGCCCGAGAATGTCCATTCCCCACTGGGCGAAAGGCCATGGGGCCGAGAGCGGACTCATTGGGGCAGACGGTTGATGTTGGATGTGTGCGTGGCGCTGGCAACCATCGCACTTCTGAACCAATCTAGCTGCGTCTTCCCTCATCGTGAGCCAGAAGTATCCTTGACGGAGGGCTTTTTGAGCTAAAGATCTGCCCCCCAGGTGATTTCACAGATGCCTTCGTGAATCTCTCTGAGGATGTAGTCAGCGTCGGTGGGCCCTACACACTTGAGTAGGGGGTAGGAGAATGACCTTCTGTATAGACGCCCGTCCAGGAGGATGAATTTGGAGGCTCTCCACTTGAGCAGCCTAGCTTCGTTGCGATCATCAGGGAGAGTGCCGTCAGTGAGATAACGGACGTAGGCATCCATCCATGTGGGCTCTTGGGTGAGTGGGAGGACTTCTTCACTGTCCTCTATGCTGGGTCTTTCCAAATATTCAATATAAGCATCTCTCGCCAAGCCATCGGTGGAGGTGGCCAGACGAGAAAGGATGTCGGCCTTGGCATTTTTGCTCCGGGGAATGTAACTGATACTGAAGTAAGGCAGTGGGGAAGTTAGGAGCTGAACCTTGCCCAAATATGCGCCATAATGGGGTCGCGCGCTTCATATTCCCCATGGATTTGTCCAGAGACAAGTTGCGAGTCGGTAAAGGCTCTGAGACGCCTTACTCCCAACTCTCGGGCTAGCCTTAACCCAGCCAGCAGGGCCTCGTACTCGGCTTGGTTGTTGGTGGCTTCGAATAGGAACCGCAGGGCACATTCCGTCCTTTCTCCACCCGGCCCGGCAAGAATGAGGCCGGCGCCGCTTCCTTGTGAATTTGATGCGCCATCCACATGAAGAAACCAGGATTCTCCATCATCATCTGGCTCAGGTTCGCACTGCTCCATGGGAGCCTCTTTGGGATCTTCCTCCGCCCAAGTGCACTCGACCAGGAAATCGGCTAAGACCTGAGACTTCAGCGCCGCCGAGCTTGAAAAGAAAGGTCGAACTCTCCAGCTTGATGGCCCACTTGGCCAGTCGGCCTGAAGTGTCCGGGCGAGCCAGAATGGCTCGAAGGGGCTGATCCGTGAGCACCACAATAGGATGGGCTTGAAAGTACGGACGAGGCGTCGGCGGAGACTATCAGGGCAAAAATAACTTTCTATGTCTTGGAATATCTGACCTCTGCATCATGAAGGACCTTACTCACATAATAGATGGGTCTTTGAGTTCCATCGGCGTCGAGGCGCACCAGGACTGAGCTAACGGCTTCCGACGAAGCAGCTAAGTAGAGGAAGAGACTTTCTCCATCTCTTGGCTTGGATAGAAGTGGCGGAGAAGACAGGAATGCCTTCAACCCGTCGAAGGCTTTCTGGCAGTCGTCCGTCCATTCGAAGCTATTCATTTTCCGCAGGGCCTTGAAGAAAGGCAGGCATCTCTCAGCCGATTTGGAGAGGAAACGACTTAGAGCCGCTATCCTCCCTGTCAATCGTTGCACTTCCTTTTTGCTGGATGGTGGCCTCATGTCGAGTATGGCACTGATCTTCTCTGGGTTTGCCTCGATCCCTCGCTGGGTCACCATGAAGCCTAGGAACTTGCCCGCCGTGACCCCGAAAGCACACTTCTTGGGGTTCAGCTTGACTTGGAAGCGACGGAGGTTATTGAAGGTCTCCTCTAGGTCGGAGACGTGATCGGAGGCACGGGTGCTTTTTGTCAGCATGTCGTCTACATAGACTTCCATGTTCCGGCCTAGCTGATCCCGGAACACTCTGTTCATCAACCTTTGGTAGGTTGCTCCCGCGTTTTTGAGGCCGAAAGGCATCACCTTGTAGCAATAAATGCCCTTCTCTGTCACAAAGGAGGTGTGTTCCTCGTCGCTAGGGTCCATCCTTATCTGATTATATCCTGAGAAGGCGTCCATGAAACTGAGGAGTTCGTGCCCAGAGGTGGAATCCACCAGCTGATCAATTCTGGCAGGGGGAAGCTGTCTTTCGGACACGCCTTGTTGAGGTCGGTGAAGTCTATGCAAATCCTCCAGCTCCCATTTGCCTTACGCACCATGACCACGTTGGCTAGCCAATCAGGGTAGTGCGCTTCCCGGATGTGGCCGGCACTGAGTAGCTTGTTAACTTCCTCGTCAATGGCCTTTTGTCGGTCAGGGGCAAAGCTTCTCTTCTTTTGGCGGATCGGGCGGTGCCGTGGATCAATGTTGAGCTTGTGGGTGATCACTTCCGAAGGGATGCCGGGCATATCAGATGCCGACCAGGCAAAATGTCCGAGTTAGCCCTCAGAAAACCCAAGAGACGCTCCCGGTCCTCCAGGGGAAGGAGTCCTCCGATACGGACGGTCTTCGCCGGGTCCTCCCCAAGGGGGAAGGTTAGAAGGTGCTCAGCTGGCTCTCCTCCCTTACTAGAGCCTCAAGGGTCGGACGTCTCTAAAGCTGGCTCAACTTCCAGGGACTTGATGCCGCGTGATAACAGGGTAGGACCGGGCTGGTCTCGCCGCGCATCTCTCCAACTCCCTCACTAGTGGGGAACTGCACTAGTAGACGCCGGGTGGAAATGACTGCGTCCAAAAGGTTCAGACCTGGTGCCCGAGAATGGCATTGTACGCCAAGGGACCCTCACGACCAAAAATTTCATGATCATAGTGCTTTGGCGTGGCGGTGTTTCGGCTGTCACGGGCAGAGGTATTTCACCTTCGACCCTTACGGAGTCCCGGTAAATCCGACTAACGGGGCCGCCACGGGCTGAGAGAGTCCAAAGATAATCCCATCCGAACAAAAGCGTCATAAGTAAGGATGTCAGCTGAGCTGCCACTATCAACTAATATCTTTTTACAGGGTGCCTGGCGATGTCATAGAGATGACTACGCCTTCATTGTTTACATTTTCCACTACAGCATGTTCCCCCCAGGAATTACATTATTCGGCGCCTCCTCCCCTCTCGGCCGTTTAGGTGCAGAAGCTGATCCCCAGGAGACCATTTCGACCGTCCGTTCAGTGGGGGCATTGTCGACCGGGGCTTGGATAGGCAAGGGCCCCATGAGGGCCGACTGCGGCTACGGCGCCTTTTGGACATATTTGCTGAGGTAGCCCCGGTGAATGAGCTCCTCGATGGCCCTCTTCAGGCTGTAGCAGCTATCGGTATCGTGGCCGTAATCCCGGTGGAATCGGCAGTAGCGGCTCTTGTTGCGGGGAAGACCTTTCTTCATGGGAGGAGGACGTTGGAGATAAGGCTCACCTCGATCTCCATCAGGATGTGGGATCGAGGGGCTAGAAGGGGCGTGAGCTTACTCTCGTCGGGGACGGGGCTCCGACGCCTGTTGTCGGATCGACGAGGCGGGTCAGCTCGCCGGTGTCGAGGGGGCCCGATGGGCTCTGGGCGAGCAGGCTTGTGGCTGGAGCTTCTTGAAGATTCTCGGCGGGTGAAGTTGGCTTTATCCGCGCGGATGTACTTTTGAGCTCAGAGGAGGAGATCGGAATAAGAGCTTGGGGGCTTCTTATCCAAAGAGAAGGTGAAGCGGGACGGGAGGAATCCCGCTTCAATGCCAACATCGCCACCACGTCGTCGAGATGGTAGACCTCGAGGGCGGCAACCTTGAACCAGGACACAAAGTCCCGCAGCGACTCTCCCTCCTTCTGACGGACGGAGAAAAGACTGTCGGCTACCCTTGGGATTCGCCGGCAAGCGTCGAAGTGTGCCAGAAAGGCTTTTTCCAGCTCCCGGAAGGAGTCGATGCTGTGAGGGGACAGGCATGAGTGCCATGCATGGGCGGCCTTCCGCAGAGTGGCGGGGAAGGCTTTGCAGAGAAGGGCGTCTGAAGCGTCTTGGACTTGCATCATTGCTTTGTAGCTCTCGAGATGATCGAGAGGATCGGTCATACCGTCGTACGGGTCCACCTGAGGGAAACGAAACCTGGAGGGGACATGCTCCTCCAATATCCAGCGGGTGTAAGGAGGACGGGTGTCAAACTCTTCCTCTGGCTGATGATTGATTTTCTTGGCGAGCTCGTCGAGCCGCCTGTTGTACTCCTCTAGGCGTTCCTTCGCCTGACGGCTGATTGTCTGGGCCCTCCATGATGGCTCGGAGGAAGAAGAAGAAGAAGAGGCAGAAGGAGATGGAGACGGGAGTCGGGACTCCAGCCTGGGCTCCTTATGATGATGCGGCTCGGGAGGAAATTTGTTGGGGCCGTGGTTAGGGGACCGTGGCCGCTTGGGGGGCTCGCATCGGGGCTTCCTAGGGGAAGTCGAGCGTCGGCCGGTCTCTCGCCGACCCGCCTCCCGCCGAGGAGAGCCTCCCCTCGCCGACTGCTGACTGGCGGAGGGAGCGGTCTGATGTTGGGTGGCCACGGACTGTTGTTGCTGGAGCTCGTGGAACATGACAGTGAGATTTTGGACCTAACGGGAAAGGGTCGCCAGCCGCTCCGCTGTTTGATCAGCGGCCTCCAACGGCGGGCAAGTAACTAGAGGGTTGGTAGCAGGGGGATTGGCCTCCTGCTGCCTAGTTGGCGAGGGAAGCCCCGCTGGACAGCTGACAAAGGTGTCCTGAGCTCGCGTCACCACCATGATTTCTAGAAGAGAAGAAGGGGGGAGAGAGTCTCGCCTACTAAGATGTAGCACCGGGAGAATGTTCGCTACCCTTTCTTGCCCCCCTACCTGGCGTGCCAATCTGATGACGCCCAATCACCGATCCTGAACGTCGGGAACGAAGTGCTTCTCGAACCTTTGCTTCACCGGGTTGCCTGCAAAGAAGTCCCAAGACTGGAGAGGATTCTCCGGTGGGACCCTCCGACGCCCAAGTTAGCAATTGAGGTCACAGCTGAAGAGGGGCTCGAGTGAGCCCTTTTTTGGTATGGAAAAAGGAGATCTCAGAGAGGAGGGATTCCTTTCTGAGTGCTAAGATAGCGATTTTGGGGATTATCGCATGTACCTGTTTAGGGAGTGGATTCACCTTTTATAGGGGTTGACATGATCACAAGGGATTCCGTGAGGAAGGAATGTCTGTGGGTTCTTGGAAGTTGTGTGGATCTGGGCTGGTTGATGGGTCCTATCCCATCGGAGAGGGAGAAAACGGCGGTTGGTGGGTTAAGTCACATCAATCAGTGGGGCTGCTGAGTTGTTGGGTCTAGTCCCATAAATAACGTGGCCAGTGGGTAGGTGGATCTAGCGTTATCAGGCGGCGCGAGTCAGAAAGGTGGTTTCTTAAACTGCTGGGGCCATGCTGGGGCCGATCTGAAGAACTAGGACATCTCGACCTTCCCGAGGGAGCCGAGACTGAGTCTGGTTGACCAGGGGCGACCGGGGCCGACCTCCCCGGCCAGGAAGTACCGGGGTGGGGCTAGCCAAGGATGGCCTGGACCGACTCGGCGGGCTCGGAGACGCCGGGGCCTAGAGGGGCCGGCCAGGAATGGCCTGGGCTGACTCGGTAGGCCTAGAGACACCGGGGCCGAGAGGGGCCGGCCAGTAATGGCCGGGGCCGACTCGGCGGGCTCAGAGACGCCGGGGCCGAGAGGGGCCGGCCAGGAACTGGGGCCGACTCGGCGGTCCTGGAGACGCTGGGGCCGAGAGGGATCGGCCAGGCCTAGGCCGACTCGGCGGGCCTGGAGACACCGGGGCCGAGAGGGGCCGGTCAGGAATGGCCGGGGCCAACTCGGCGGGCTCGGAGACGCCGGGGCCGAAAGGGGCCGGCCAGGAATGGCCCGGGCCGACTCAGCGGGCCTGGAGACGCCGGGGCCGAAAGGGGCCGACCAGGAATGGCCGGGACCGACTCGGCGGGCCTGGAGACACCGAGGGCGAGAGGGGATGACCAGGGATGGCCTGGGCCGACTCGGCAGGCTTGGAGATGCCGGGGCCGAGAGGGGCCGGCCAGGGATGGCCTGGGCTGACTCGGCGGGCTCGGAGACGCCGGGGCTGAAAGGGCTGACCAGGAATGGCCTGGGCTGACTCGACGGGCCTAGAAACGCCGAGACCGAGAGGGGCTGGCCAAGGATGGCTGGTGCCGACTCGGCGGGCTCAGAGACGCCGGGGCCGAGAGGGGCCAGCCAAGAATGGTCTGGGCCGACTCGACGGGCCTGGAGACGCCGAGGCCGAGAGGGGCCAGTCAGGGATGGTCGGGGCCAACTCGGCGGGCTCGGAGACGCCGGGGCCAAGAGGGGCTGGCCAGGAATGGCCGGGGCTGACTCGGCGGGCTCGAAAACGTCGGAGCCGAGAGGGGCCGGCCAAGAATGACCGGGGCCGACTCGGCGGGCTCGGAGACGCCGGGGCCGAGAGGGGCCGGCCAGGAATTGCCGGGGCCGACTCGGCGGGCTCAGAGACACCGAGGCCGAGAGAGGCCGGCCAGGAATGGTCGGGACGCAAAAATGCTCTAGTTTTATTGAGATTTCCCCTGCGACTGCACGTGGCTACACCAGCCACATCAGGCTAAATTACAGTATTATCTTTCCAATTTAGGACTAAACCACTTTGATCCATTAACTTAAAAGAATTATAAAAAATAATTCTAAATTTCTTTTTTGTTTTACTTTGATCCCTATTGCCAAGTATGATGCAGTTTAATTTTATCCCATGTGGCTGGCTATACACATGGCTTTACACATGGAAAAATTAAATTTAAAATCCATGATTAATCTGTTGACCCATTAATCTTGTAGGCAACCGTACGCATGGGAACTTACCTCGTTCACCGTGGCACAGTGCAAGCGGTGGGATCGTTGATCATCAGGGGATATCAGAGTCCCTAGTGTGTCCACACCCTAGGCCACGATGCTGGAGAGGGAGAGGGCAGCCAAAAGTGATCCAAGAGAGCAGGGAGGAAGAACTCTTTCTTCTTCTTAGGGAGATCACTCAGGCTCTCTCCCTTTTATCACTTTCTCTTACTCACAGCTCCTCCAACACATGCCATGTGAGGCGTCAGGAAGAGGTCGTGTCATGGTGTCCTAGCTTTGACCAAGTTAGTTAACAACAATGGCATTGACCAAGTCAACCAGTAATAATCTCCCACTCATTCACACAGGACCTCACTCATAATGCCATCTCACCTCTCTTCTCAAAGTGCAGTGGGGTATACAACCTAACGAAATTAACACACAGTGACACATAGTGAAATACTACATTAAGTTAATAAATAACTAATGCAACACATAAGCGATGCAGTCCAATCTCATATGTGTCCTAGAAAATCTGATCACATCTCAATCAAGCACTCTCAATCCCTCAAGAGATTTACCCTGAGCAATACTTAAAAATACTAAGTCAAATATCTGTGTCCATAATTACATGTAACTCATACACATGATTGCTCGGGTAATGAATCATAAACATAATATGTGATTGCGAATATTCTTCCTTGAATACTCATACCAATCCATCTTTGTCCAGTTGACTTCTTAGGATTATCTCATGTGGTCGTATTAATTCCATGACCTTGGAGGATAAGGCTAAGGAAGTCATCCTGAATTTCAACTTCATGATATAGGCTCAAGTCCAAGGACATCACATAGTTATAGAGCTCACACGGTAATGGAGAGGGAATATATCACATTACCTCCCTACTGGGTCGACTTTAGCACATGCAACATAATGCCTACTACAGTGGAGCTTCCACTTAATAGGCCATGTCATATTTAAACACCGTACGAATACAAGTCCAGTTATCACAAAGTTGTCTAATCGAGCATACACTAATGCTCACAGTTTGGCTACAACAGGCTTGGTACAGATATGTGAACATATCAATATATATACATCGTAGACGCATGCATGTACTCCATACTCGACTTTCCTGAGTCACATCTCAGTCCAAACTAAGGCGACTTATTATTATAATTTATATAGCCCATTTTGTAACTTATGTAATCTGCAACTCATGCAGTCTGTAACTCATACAGTATCTTATGCAACACATGCAATCTACAATAGGGTGGCAATCGTGTCATGTTGTGTCGTGTCCGGATCGTGTCATGTTTTGATCGAGTTGAAAACACATCAACCCAAACACGAACTGTGAGTTAAACGGGTTAAGTAATGTCGACACGAACATGACATGACTCAAAACACGACTAACCTGATACGACCTGTGACCTGAGATTTACACAGATCGTGTTCGGATTAACACGACCCAACCCAGCTAACACGACTAATCTAACCCGACATTCTTTTTTTAAAAAAAAAAAAAACTTTACAAGAAACAAAAAAGAAAAAGCCAGCTTTAAACCTTCAAGACAAACAAGCCGCTGGATAATCTAAATAGTAGGTACATAGCAATTGAACTCAACGTTCTGATCACGTCATTAGCTGTAATTCATTTTAAAATTATGAAACGAAGGATCCGCTCAAAATATATATACAAGGTGAGATCCGAGCAGCAAATCCAAGATTTCTTGTAGTTCAGTATGGATTCAAGAAAAACCTCAAATTATAGCACGATCACATTCCATCCAAAACACACTAACTACATCTAATCTAAACCCTCCATGAAGAATCTGCAAATTAATAAAGCGTTCACGTTATGCATCAGAGCCCTAACCTAACCCGAGCACTAGTACAATGGCATTCGGTCAAGAAGCCACTAAAACCCAAAGAAATCTTCGCAAAAGGCGATATCCACGGCTCCGACAGAATTTTCCCCGCATAAAGAACAACAACATTCCCAAAGACGAGCTCGATTTACCGACATCCATCCAAATCCACAGCTCAAACCACTCGAAAACCCAAACAAAAACACTAAACCAGCTGCATCCTCATCCGAAAGCCAATGCACCCACCGCAACCTAACATCCAACAAGAAAGCATCGAAATCCAAACAGATCTGGAGCTTACCGGCGGAATACAGTCGGTCGTAGAAACCCTGGCGCTCTCTACTTGTCATCCATTTCCGGAACCAAAAAGGAAAAAAAAAAACTCGAAGAGGGAGGAGAATGTAGAAGCTTTAGCTTGGAGATCAGAAGCTCGGATACGAAAACCTTTAAGAAAAAAAAGAAACGCGCGAAGAAAGAGAAAGAAAAGCTGAAAAGGGCAAAGAAAAGCTGAGAGGAGAGAGAAGGTGCTTGGCGACCGGGGGGTGGGGGAATTTGTCTCCTCTCTCCGCCCCGAACGAACGCAAGCAGCCGAGCGAAACTCCATCGCAGTGAAGGCGGCGGCCATTTTATTAGGGTTTCGATTTGATGAGAACTTTTAAGAAGAGCACGTGTGGTGCATGTGAGATGATGACAACGTGTTGGTTTATTTCCGGTAATTGGACCCAATCGGATCCAAGCTGTACCGATTCAAGACAGCTGGCTCATCTAGTAATTATATTTATTTCTAAATCATCTACTAATTATATTGAGAAATGAAGTTACGATTCACTCGGTGAAAAAAGATGGGTCAACTCGGGTCAGACGGATTCGTGTCAACCCGATTGAATACACGGGTCAATTTGGATCAATTTGAGTCAAGCGGTTGAACCTGAACACGACCCATTTAAATTTCATGTTTGATGGGTCATGTCATATATGGGTTTGTACCAAAAAATAATCAACCCAAACCCATTTAATTCGTGTCGTGTTCGTATCGAGTTATCGTGTCATGTCAAAAATTACCACCCCTAATCTACAACATATGCATTTATCCACAATAATTTAAGCATCTATCATGACTACTTTAGTCTCATCATGCCCACTACAAAAGTGTTAGGGTGATCACCCATGTGAGTCGGCTGATCTAGGCCTGTGACATTTATACATATGTGCTTGCCAACATGAACTTATCATGATAATAATGAAAACAAATATTTCATTTCAACATAAATAACACACAGTCAACAATGTCAATACAATCCATGTCTGTTAATATAATACAAACCCAGACTTTTCATATGATCTTGGAAGACATCCCTAGTAATGGGCTTAGTCAACGGATCAACCAACATCCTGCTAGTAGGGATATGTCTAAAAGTAGCCTCTCCTTGCTTGACCATGTCCCGAATGAAGTGATATCTTATGTCAATATGCTTAGTCCTTCCATGGTAATTAGAATCTTTAACATAATGTAATGTTGCCATGCTATCAGAACATATCTAAATAGCCTCATGAGCACTAGCTAATATCTCGAGTCGTCTCAAGAACCTCCTCAGCCACACGGCCTCCTGGACAGCAGACGAACAAGCAATGTATTCGGCTTCCATAGTAGACAGGGCTGTGCAATTTGTTTCTTACTGCACCAAGAGATAGCTCCACCTTCAAAAATAAATACATATCCAAAAGTGGATCTACGCTCGTCTTTATCACCAGCCCAATCAGTCATAAAAACCCTTTAATCTCAAGTCCCCTCCTTGATAACATAAGGTAAGATTGGTAGTACTATGAAGGTAGCAAAAGATTCTCTTCATTGCTTCTCAATGAGCAGGTCCTAGATTGCTTTGGTACCGGCTAACCAAGCCTACTGCAAAGTTAATGTCAGGGTGAGTACACAATATAGCGTACATCAGACTTTACACAACACTCGCATAGAAAATCTTTCTCATCTTTTCTCGTTCCTCATCAGCTCTAGGGCATTGGTCAATACTCAAAGTACAATCTTTTTCTATTGGGATATCAACGGGTCTCGAATGGTGCATTCGAAATCGTTCCAAGATTTTCTCAATATAATTTTTTTGAGACAATTCAAGAAATCTCTTAGCACGATTCTTAGGATCCTCACTCCTAGCACAAAATTCATCTCACCCATATCCATCTCAAAGACAGAAGACAGCCACTTTTTAGTAGCACTGATCACCCCTGTTAACCCAATTATTGATTTTGATGAATAACAAAACCATATGAGTATATTTCTTATGTTACTAATAATTTGATTAAGTGTTTCAAGAATTTAAAATGTTTATAATAAAAATCTAAGAAAATTTGAGTTTGAATCTTTGTCTTGTGTTAAGTGTCAAGTTTCAGTCATTAGATCCAACTCTAGAAGTATTATAGCCGACTCCGGAGCGCATCAAAATAGTTTGGCACTTTCGGCACGGATTAGAGCCGATTCCTGCAGAGATTAGAGCCGACTCTAATCGAAAGACAGGGAGTCTCATTTCTGCGATCAATTAAAGCCAACTCCTGTAGAGAATTAGTGCTGATTCTAATGGTTATACAGAGAGTGATTTTTGGGGCTTCATTAGAGCCGACTCCCGCATTCATTAGAACCGACTCTCGCACGAGAAGTATGACCCCTTGGAAAGCCAGAGCTGACTCTGCGATGAGCAAAAGTTTTCATTCTGAACATCCTGAGTTAAAACCAACTCCAGGTCGAGTTAGAGCCAACTTTAATTGTCAGAAATGAATTTTAGAAGTATTAGAGACGACTCCAACTGTTAACTTTTTTTCAACAAACTTCAATGGCTCTTTTCTTTTTCGTGCTAAATACCTCCTCAAGTACTTTTAACGGCTAGTTTTTATTTAAAAGTGGATTTAGAGGAGATTATAAAAGAGGAGCCATCTGATCATTTTAAGAAGACGAAAAAGAGAAAAAATAAAAGTGAAAAATCAAAAAGGAAAAGTTCAAATCCAAAGTCCTTTGTTTGAAACTGAGTTTAGAAAAATTTAAAGCATTCAAAAGCCAACTTTGAAGAATTTCTATCAAATCAAAAGGAGAAGAAAAGAGCACTAGTTCTTCAAAGCTTCTACATCAAGAATTCTTCCAAAGCTTCAAGCCCAACTTAAGGAAGATCATTTCAAGGAAAAGAAAAAAAAAAAAAGCCCAACTTCAGAAATCTTCTAAATCATGCTCTTCTATTTCTATCTTGATTATAGTATATTTTCTTCTCATTTGAGGAGCTTTATATCTATTATAACCTTACTCTTATTACATTTGGTTACTGATTCAATCAGGGAAGGAAGATCAGCCTTGTTCAAGCTAAAAAGCTTGAGATAGGTTTTGTGCTGGTAAACCTATGAAAATCGGTTGAGTTTGTTGTGATCTCGTTATAAAACAACAAGTTTGAGTTATGAGTTTGTAAAACAACTCGGCTGTAATCAAGGTGATTGTAGTGTGGGACCAAGAATTGCTTGGGAGTGGATGTAGGTATAGCTAACACCGAACCACTATAAATTTCTTATGTTTGTCGTGCTTGTCTCTCTTTCTCTCTACTCTATCCTGCACATTCTGTTTTGCATTCTTAGTATCACACTCAGAGCATATATCCTTGTGCACCATCACTTTGTGAAATTATTTTTAAGCACCAAATTTTTTAAGAACCAATTCATCCCTCCCTCTTCGGTTGCCATCTAGGCCAACAATTGGTATCAGAGCTAGTGCTCATCCTTTCTTGATCGAATAATCAAGAGCTAAAGATCCAAATGACAGCTCAAGCTGGTTCTTCTTTTTCTGAGGGATAATCCATAAATCGTCCACCTTTGTTTAATGGCACAAATTACTCATATTGAAAAGCTAGAATGAGGATATTCATTCAAGTTTTAAACTATGATTTATGGAGTATCATTATCAATGGTCCTAGCACTCCTAGACACTTAGTAGATTGATCCATTATTCCTAAGCCCGAAAGGGATTGGAATAAGAATGATAGGAATATAGCCCAGCTCAATGCTAAGGCCATGAATGTCCTATACTGCTCCTTGGACGCAAATGAATTCAATAGAATATCGACTTGTATCTCAGCCAAGGAGATATGGGATTGGTTGAAAGTTACCCATGAGGGTACCAACCAGGTTAAAGAGTCCAAGATTAACATTCTTGTGCATAAATATGAACTCTTTAACATGGATCAAAATGAGTCCATCATTTGCATGTACACTAGATTTACTGATATAGTGAATGGATTAAAAAGTCTTGGAAAGACCTATACTAACTATGAACTTATTCAAAAAATTCTTAGGTCTCTTCCAAGAGCATGAAAAGCCAAAGTTACATCAATCCAAGAAGCAAAGATCTAAACAGCCTACCTTTGGAGGAGCTCCTTGGATCACTCATGATCCATGAACTTACATTGAAGCAACATCTTGAAGAAGATGTGAAGAAGAAAAGAACTATCGCACTAAAAGCTGCTGAAAAGAGAAGAGCAATAGTGAAGAAGATGAAGACGATGATGACACCGCTCTCCTTGCAAGAAAGTTCAAGAAATTCATGCAAAGAAGGAGGCCATTTCACAAAAAAAAAACTTGGTGTCAAAATGGAAGGAGATAAGGAAAAAGATAAAGAGAAAGAGAAAGATCTTATTGGTGCGGGCACCAGGATCAGGCAAAGGATTCTTAACCCTTTTTGGATATCTGATTAGTTTTGATTCAAGTCTTAAGTTGTGAAATTAGGTTTAGTTTATTTTAATTTGAGTCCCGTCTAGTTTGATTTAATTTAATTTGAATCTTGTCCAGTTCAATTTATTTTAATGTGAGTCCTATAGTAAGTTTATTTAGCTTACAAGAGAAGACACCAGTATGGGAAGAAGAAGACAATGCCTATACATAGAAGCAGTGAAGGGACACCCAAATGCATGCCGCCCAGATTTGAATTTTAGCCCTGAATTTCAGCAGTGAAGGATGCCCATATAGCCGCCTAGTTCTTTTAAAATTTCAACCCTGAATTCAGTCCAAAAAAGCAAGTGAAGGACGCCCAATATGGCCACCATAAATTACTGAATTTTGAATTTTCTTCCATGTATTCAAATTCAAAGGGCGCCACTTAATCCACATTTTAGGAAGAAAGTGGATGCCAATTTTGAAATTATTTTAAATTTTCTTTCATGAAAAGGGACGCCTCTTTTTATTTCCATATTTGTATTTACTTGGGCCCTAAGTCTCTTATCCTATAAAGAGACATTCTTGTATGAAAAAAGGATCGAACCTTTCAATCAATTAATACAATCAATCAGTTATTTTGAGTTATATTTTCCTTGGTGTTCTTGTGTTCTTGCTCCTGTGCATGCCTACATCCAAGCCGCCCGACCTTAAACCCTAGTCGCCTTCTTGTCATCCACCAGTGGATGCTCCAAACCTAGCTACCCCTTGCACCCCTCCAAGCAGCCACCCAAGAGCCCTATCCGCCGTCTTGCCCCATCAGGGATGCCCAAGGACCCTCGACGCCCCACCTCCTTCTTCACTTCTTCTTCATCTCTTTACCTTTATTCTGAATTTTTCTTTTCTTATAAGCCCTTGTATGGTGATCTTGCAGATCCCTCAGTAGCCACGAATCTAGGATTCAAGGTGATAGTCATCTAGGTCAGCGGATACTTGGCCTCCGATCCGTGGGCTCGAGGCTTGATCATTTAGGGTGCATCCACCAAGCAGAGCAACCCCTTCAGCACTTTGATCTCCCCCTCATGCCAAGTACACTCCCTCTAATATACTAGTAACTTTATTGAAGGAGAGCAAGCCCTACCGGGGCTTCTTAGCCTTGCGGTTTTTCTTCTTTACTTTTTTGTGGAACTATTTCATGTGCAAAGTTACTGTGAGTTTTTCTGAATCCTCTTAGGCTATTACTTTAGGAGACTAATCAACTAAAATCATTAATCAGATAAAATTTACTTGCATGTGAATCGATCTTGCATCAGTTTGGTATCAGAGCCTGGTTAGAGCTTGATTTTTAATTCACGTTATAATATATTATCTATTAATTAAATTGTTTCTGCTTACATACAAATCAAAAAATTATGAAATTTATTTCTTTGGATTTTTTATAATTTAAAGTATTTTTTGTTATTTTTTAAAAATTTAATTCGATTTGTAAATTAATTGCATGACTGATTACTCATAGAAAGCGTGAAAATTTCTGAGATTTTGTTAATCGAATTATTTCTGCCTACATATACATCAAAAAATTATAAAATTTATTTCTCTGGATTCAATATAATTGAAGATATTTTTGTTAATTTTTGAGGGTTTAATTCAATCTGTAAAAAAAAATCTGAGATTTATTGCTATTTATATTTCTAGATTAGGGTTTATGTTTTGCGTATCATTCATTTGCATTAAATTACTCTTAAGGGCTCTCATTGATATTAGATAAGGAGGGATTGAGACCCCTTTCTTGGCCCAAAATAACCATCCATGCATTCCGATCCCAAGCCTCTAATCTAAAACTGAGTAGCAACTTAATTGACATTTGCCCTAGAAGGCTAGGGACACCAACAGTCGGTCTAGTGTACTAGAGGAGACTAGTACAAATCAATTGGCATATGCTTTGAAATTGGTGTCAAGAAGAGAGGTCAAATATCAAATGACTTAAGTGGAGTGTTGGGGTTATTCTAATTAGGCACCTGCAATTTGCGGGATGAGCCTCCTTCCTCCCACTTGTCCCAACTGGCCAATTGAAGAGTTGCTGTTAGATTGGCTTGCATTAAGCCAAATCCTTTACTCTGGATGACTAGGTCTAGCATACCGTAGTCCGAGTCAGTCTGAGTCTTGTGTGCTTGATTGTGCTTGCATATGCACTAGATCAGGAGCATCTTTTCACCCGTCATCACCTCCATTACAGGCTGAACCCATGGCTAATCAAAACATTGAGGATCACTTAAGGATCATCACTGAACAACTAGTCCGAATGAACCAAGACATCAAGCAATCTGAGGCTAGATTAGGGTCTAGGTTCGATCAAGTCGAAACTAGTTTAGGCATCCTAGAAGAAGCCCATGAGGCCCACACTGAGTATGATCATGAGACCCCACCTCATCCTAGGAGAGCCCAACAGCCTAACCTCTACATAAGGCCAAACCCTAAGGGACCTCCACATCATGATCCTCACTTTGGGGATGGGCCTAGGAGACCACCTCGACCTGACTCAGTCCTAGATGTCCTTCCTAGGAGACCCAATCATGAGGTAGTAGACCAAGAAGAAAGAGCCCTTAGAAGTGTCAGACTTGAAGCACCTACTTTCGATGGCTCTATGGACCCTAAGGACTACCTAGATTGGGAGGAAGAGATGGACCAGTACTTTGGCTGGTACGACATGTCTAAGAGCGTAAGTTTAGATTTGCCAAGCTAAGTTAGTACAACAGGTTAGGTTATACTGGGCCACTATAGAGCGAAGGCAAGCACTAGAGGGTAGGGACCCCATAGTCACTTGGCGTGCCATGAAGGCTAGACTTCGGTCCAATTATGTCCCCACATCGTATGATCAGAGCCTATTGGACCAGTGGCAGGGATTAATTCAGGGTAGCAAAATTGTGAATGAATACATTGCTACATTCCAAGAGTATACCATGAGATGTAATATCGTTCAGTCTGAGGAAGTCACCCTATCCAAGTTTAGGTATGGCATAAGAGCAGATATTCAAAGAGAACTCTACCTGAGAAGGGTACATGATTTAGAAGAAGCTTACCAAGTTGCTAGGGATTATAAATTTTCAGAGAGGGCCATCCTATCGTAGATAGAGGCTACCAAGAGCCTAGCCCATATCCAGGATCAAGCCAAGCCTATCCTAGTTGTCCCAGACATACCCAGTATTCAGACCCCCATCAGACTTACCCGACTCAACCCAACACTAGCCGACCCAGCACAAGCCAAATCAAGTTTAGTTGACCCAGAATAGTACCCCTATACCTCAGAGAGAGAATAAGGGCAAATCTGTAGAGGTCCAGAAAAATCCTAACCCCCAGATCAAATGCTTTAGATGCAACAAACAGGGCATATGATCACCAGTGCCCAGTCAGATCCCTTCATATAGATGAGTTATTTGAGACTGAGTCGAGCCCCTAGTTGAGCCTGAGGGAGAGGTCTATGAGACTGATACTCATCTGATAGATAAGTACGATGGAGAGGAGGAAACATTTGATTTCGAAGATCTACTAGGAGTGGTTAGATGTATCTTGACCCAGACTCAAACTAAGGATTAGGAAGATTGTCGTAGGACTAACATCCTATAGACTTTTGTTAAGATAGGGGATAAGGTGCTCAAGATAATAGTTGATAGCGGGAGTTGTGTCAATGCCATTTCTGCCAATACAGTTAAATCATTAGGATTGACCATAGTTCCTCATCCTAGTCCCTATCAGGTCTCGTGGGTAGATTCCACCTTTATCCCAATCAAGTCTAGATGCCAATACTAATCAAATTGCAAAATTATGAAGAAAATATTGGGTGATATGTAATTTCTATGGGTGTTAGTGGTATTATATTAGGTCGACCTTGGCTTTACGATCACGATGCTACCTTGTTTGGTCGATCCAACATCTGCTCTTTTAAACACAATGGAAATAAGTATGTAATACATCTAGTTCCACCTAGGGACCCAATCAAGAAAGGATCTAGTAGCCTGAAGGATAGCAAGCCAAGAGTTAATCTGATTAAAGCTAAGGAATTAGAAAAGGACATCACTAAGGGTAACTCTATTTGGATTTTGACCACTAAAGAGATCCATGAATCAGTCAAAAGGAACAACCCACTGAAGTAATTGAGACCCTAGAGGAATTTAAGGATGTCTTCCCTGAAGAGTTGCCTAATCAGTTACCATCCCTGAGAGACATACAACAACACATTACCTGATCCTAGGATCCACCCTCCCAAACCTTCCTCATTATAGGATGAACCCCACTGAGCATCAAGAACTACAGAAACAAGTGGAAGAATTACTTAGGAAAGGATTTATTAGGGAGAGCTTAAGCCTTGTGCAGTTCCTGCACTCTTAACCCCTAAGAAGGATGGTACCTGGAGAATGTGTGGACAATAGGGCCATCAACAAAATCACTATCAAATGTAGGTTCTATCCCTATATTAGATGACATGTTAGACATGATGGCAGGTGCCACCATCTTTTTCAAGATAGACCTTAAGAGTGGTTACCATCATGTTAGAATTAGACCAAGGGATGAGTGGAAGACTGCATTTAAGACTAGAGATGATCTGTTTGAATGGGTCATGATGCCTTTTGAGCTTTCAAACGCATCTAGTACATTCATGAGAATCATGACCCAGGTCCTAAAAGAGTATACGAAAAAATTCTTAGTGTCTATTTTGACGATATATTAACTTATAGCAAGACCAAAGAGGATCATTTTAACCATCTCAGATTAATCTGTCAGACCCTTAGAGAGAATAGCCTTTATGTAAACCTTAAGAAGTGTGATTTCATGACATAGGGTTATCTTTCTAGGTTTTGTGGTAACCCCAGAAGGTGTCTCAGCGGATTCTAAAAAGGTTAGGTCGATCGTAGAGTGGCCAGTACTCATGAATGTCTATGATGTCCGCAGCTTCCATGGCCTAGCAACCTTTTACAGGAGATTCGTTAGGGATTTAGCACCAACATCGCACCCATCACTGATTGTATTAGAAAGGGTAATTTCGAGTGGACTAAGTCAGCTAATAAGGCCTTCCTAGAGCTTAAGGATAGGATGACTCATGCACCCATACTTAGACTTCCAGACTTTTCTAAGGTGTTTGAGGTTGCGTGCGACGCATCGGGAGTAGGCATAGGTGGAGTGTTAAGCCAAGAAAATCATCCCATAGCTTTCTTTAGTGAAAAACTAAATGAAGCTAAACTTAGATATTCCGCCTATGATAAGGAATTCTATGCGGTAGTACAAGCCCTTAAGTATTGGAGACATTACTTACTATAGCAGGAGTTTATTTTATTTTCTGATCATGAGGCACTTCAATTTCTAAACTCCCAAAAGAAGCTCAATTCTAGGCACGACAAATGGGTTGAATACATTCAGGCATACACTTTTATCCTGAAACACCATACCGAGGTAGAAAATAAGGTAGAAGATGCCCTAAGCCGTAAGTCTTTGTTGTTGAGTACTGTTAGCATCAAAGTTATAGGGTTCAACCAGATAAAAGATGAGTATGAGACCTGCCCTGACTTTGGTGAATTCATAAGACCCTTCGGCTAGGACCATCCAGTACCAGTGGAGATTATACCATCTAGGATGGTTACCTTTTTAGGGGCAATAGACTTTGTATCCCTAGGACGTCACTTAGAGAGTTCCTAGTCTGGAAAATGCATGCTGGGGGATTAGCTGGTCATTTTGGAAGAGATAAGACTATCCTAGCGATAGAGGATCAATTTACTAGCCATGATTAAAAAGGCTCGTTGCCCTGATAATAGTCCGATGTCGAACTTGTGCCATTGCAAAACAGCAGAAGCAGAATACCGGTCTATATACTCGTTCGCCAGTGCCTGATCGTCCTTAGCAAGACCTCATTATGGACTTCATTCTAGGATTACCTAAGACCCAGAAGAAGCATGACTCCATCTTTGTAGTGGTCGATAGGTTCTCTAAGATGACACACTTCATCCCTTGTTCGCAAACCTTTGACGCATCTAGGGTAGCCTGACTTTTCTTAGACAGTGTGGTCAAGCTCTATGGCCTACCCAAGACCATTGTTTCTGATAGGATGTTAGGTTTACCAGCTACTTTTGAAAAATGCTATGGCATCTGTTAGGGACCAAACTTAATTTTTCTACAGCCTTTCACCCCAAACGGATGGACAAACTGAAGTGGTGAACCGTAGTCTAGAAAACCTTCTTAGGTGCCTTATAGGCGAACACCTAGGGATGTGGGATCTATTGGTACATCATGCAGAGTTTGCCTACAATGGCTCAGTGAACAGGTCTACAGGCAAGAGTCCATTTGAGATAGTCCACAGGTACAAGCCTAATTATCCACTTGATTTAATTCCTTTACCCCTCCACACATGAGTCTCAGAGTCGCACAAGCATTTGCACAGCATATTAGAGACTTACATAAGGACATTAGCCATAAATAAATCTAAGTAATAAAACTTATAAAAGACTGGCTAACTCCCAAAGAAGAGCCAAAGAGTTCGGTGTAGAAGATTCTATCATGGTTAGGTTTAGGTCTGAATGGTTTCCATCAGGGATCGTTAAGAAACTTTATGCTCGCGGAGCTGGCCCCTTTAAAGTGATAGAGAAGGTATGACCCAATGCCTATGTGCTAGATCTGCCCTCGGATTGGGGCATTAGCTCAACCTTCAATATTGCAGACCTAGTAGAGTATAGGAAACCGGTAGCGATTCTAGTGATTACTTTGGACCTAACCCTCCTTTCATGAATGAACCTATCCAAGAGTGTCCACCACCAATTTTGCCTCAGTGAGGAGAGCGGATCGAGCATATCCTAGACGATCAAGCCATTACAATCCGAACCATGGTTATCAATGCTGCCTGGTTCGATGGCAGGGTCGTCCTGAATCTGACGATTCATGGATTACTCGAGAGGACTTGCAGCGCCTCGACCCAAACCAATACAGAGATACCAGAGCCAGACTCGATGGGGTCAAGTTCTTCCCACCCTGGGAGAATTGGTGTGGGCATTAGGATCAGGCAGAGGATTCTTAACCCTCTATGGATATCTGATTAGTTTTGATTCAAGTCTTAGAGTTGGGAAATTAGGTTTAGTTTCTTTTAATTTGAGTCTCGTCCAGTTCAGTTTATTTTAATTTGAATCATGTCCGGTTCCATTTATTTTAATGTGAGTCCTATAGTAAGTTTATTTAGCTTACAAGAAGAGACACCAGTATGGGAGAAGAAGACAAGGCAAGGCCTACACATAGAAGCAGTGAAGGGACACCCAAATGCATGCCACCCATATTTGAATTTTCAGCCCTGAATTTTAGCAGTGAAGGATGCCCATATTGCCGCCCAGTTCTTTTGAAATTTCAATCCTGAATTCAATCCAAAGAAGCAAGTGAAGGACGCCCAATATGGCCGCCCCAAATTACTGAATTTTGAATTTTCTTTCATGTATTCAAATTCAAAGGACGCCACTTAATCCACATTTTAGGAAGAAAGTGGGTGCCAATTTTAAATTTATTTTAAATTTTCTTTCATGAAAAGGGGTGCCTCTTTTTATTTCCATATTTGTATTTACTTGGGCCCCAAGTCTCTTATCCTATAAAAGAGACCCTCTTGTATGAAAAAAGATCGAACCTTTTAATCAATCAATACAATCAATCAATTATTTTAAGTCATATTTTCCTTGGTGTTCTGTGTTTTTGCTCCTGTGCATGCCTGCATCCAAGCCGCTCAACCTTAAACCCTAGCCGCCTTCTTGCCATCCACCAGTGGATGCCCCAAACCCTAACTGCCCCTTGCACCCCTCCAAGCAGCCGCCCAAGAGCCCTATCCGCGGCCTTGCCCCATCTAGGGGATGCCCAAGGACCTTCGGCCGCCCCACCTCCTTCTCCACTTCTTCTTCATCTATTTACCTTTATTCTGATTTTCTCTTTTCTTATTAGCCCTTGCATCGCGATCTTGTAGATCCCTTAGTAGCCATGAATCCAGGATTCAAGATGATCGTCATCCAGGTCAGCGAATACTTGGCCGCAGATCCATGGGCTCAAGGCTTGATCATTTAGGGCGCAACCGCTAAGCAGAGCAACCCCTTCAGCACTTTGATCTTTCTCTTGTGCCAGGTACACCCCCTCTAATCTACTAGTAACTTTATTGAAGGAAAGCAAGCCCTACCGAAGCTTCTTAGCCTCGGCGGTCTTTTTTTCTTTACTTTTTATGGAACTGTTTCACGTGCGGAGTTACTATGAGTTTTCCTGAATCCCTCTTAGGCAATTATTTTGAAAGACTAATCAACTGCAATCATTAATCATATAAAATTTACTTGCATTCGAATCGGTCCTACATCACTCATGATATGCTATGAATGTAAGAAGCCCGGACATTACAAATCTAAATGTCATCAGCTAAAAAAGGAATATAGAAAGAAGAAGAAAGTGTATGTTTGGTGGCCCAGATGGCAACCCAAGAGGGGGGGGGTGAATTGGGTTCTTTAAAAAAATTTTAACCTTTTAAAAACTATGTTCTTGGAAATAGATAAAATTAAATTCAATGCGAATATTAAACACAACCAAGAGATAGAGAAAGAGATAATCAAAGCACGGCAAACACAAAGGTTTTATAGTGGTTGGGTGTATCCAACACCTACGTCCACTCCTAAGATCCACTTGGGTCCACACTATAATCCTCTTGATTACAGTCGAGTTATTTTACAAGATCACAACTCAAAACTTGTTGTTTCCCAGGGATCACAACGAACCCAGCCGGTTTTCTGGGCTTACAAGCACAAAACCCTAAACTCAAGCTAATCTAGCTTGACCCGAGGTATACTACCTCTACTAGTTCAATCCCCTTGATAGAACTAGCACAAACAAGAAAGAATAATGTTTTTCAATAATACAAAGCTCTTCAAATGAGCAAATATTCAAAATAAAGGAATAAGGTTAGAAAAGCCTATTTGAAGTAGATTGGATTTGAGCTTTTCTTTTCTTCTTTTCCTCTTCTCTTTGAAGATGTTGAATCAGGCCTCAGCTTTGATTCGTTGCAGATGTTGCAGATGAGAAGTTGGAAAATCTCAAAAACAGAGCTTTATCCTCCTTTTGGAAGTCCTTCGATTTTTCCAATATGAGCGCCTTGGATTTCTCTTTGAGCTTTTTGGAGTGGAAGGATTTGAGTTTGAACTCTTTTCTCTCTGATTTCAGGCTCAAGACTTCACGGATTTTTTATTTGAAAGCACCTCTTTTTTCCATTTTTTCCTTTGTTATTTTTCAAACGAGCGTTCTCCCCTTTTAAAGATTTCATTTAATCCATTTTTGGTGAGAAAACTAGCCATTGGAATGTACCTGGAAAGTTTTTCCAAACAAAATATATCTGTTAGAAGTTAGGTAAAAAGAAAATATTACCGTTAGAGCTGATCTGGCATTTTAAATTTTCGTTCCATATAGGTTGGAGTCGGCTCCAACTTTTCAGGTGTCGGCTCCAAGTTGTTTATCCAAAAATAGAAAGTTCTGAGTTCGTCGAGGAGTCGGCTCCGAAAAAGTCAGGTGTCGGCTCGCCATAGTCAGGTGTCGGCTCCAAAAGACTGTAAGTGTCGGCTCCAAGGTACTCAAAAATTAAGCGTTCTATCCCCGCATCGGAGTCGGCTCTAGACACTGTAAGTGTCGACTCCGAAACTCTGGGTGTCGGCTCCGAAACTCTAGGTGTCGGCTTTGAACCGTATAAAAAATCAGAAGAATATTTGACTGGCCATGGGGTCGGCTCCAGAATTCCTAGGTGTCGACTCCAGGCTCTGAAACCTTGAAACATATTTTGCAATTGATTCAAAACACGTTTCTCAATGCCTTTAAATCAATCAAATATTTTTAAGCCCTGAAACACTTATCAAATCTATTAGTAATCAAATAAATATACTCAATTCCTTTATTAATCATCAAAATCAATAGTTGGGTCAACAATCTCCCCCTTTTTGATGATTATAAAAACATTGAGTATATGCATAGGATTCTTAAATCAAAATTTTATAAAAAAATGATCCTCACAAGTAAGCTCCCCCTGAATAAGGTAGCTCCCCCTATGAAGTTCAATTTAGCAGTTGTTTTTCCTTTTGCTCAACATTTTAGTGTTGGATACTTAGAATTCAGTCATATCAATTGTCACTTGGCTTATTTGAATTAATGCATATCCAAAATCACTTGATACCAATCACTTGATACCAATCAAATAAAATGCCAATCAAAGCATAACTAATCAATGCATATACGGCATAACTTTCTCCCCCTTTTTTGTAATCAACAAAAAGGTTAGAAAGAGTTAAGTCAAATGATAAACTTGATAGATTAAAGATAATTTCATTTCATCAAAGGTCAAGTATTACAAAAAGAAACTAACTTTCATTACATCATAAACTAAACATTACATCAAAACTAAGCTTTCATTTCAAACATCAAACAACATATCTCATTAAGTTAAAAAACACTTAGACTTCATTACATAAAAATTACAAATTGGTTCTAATGATCTTGTTAAATGATCTAAAATCCTTTGCATCCCTTCACTCTGAGTTCTACATAGCCCTTTAGTCTCTCATCAACAAAGTACATGCAGTGATAATTTATCTTGAAGCTCAGCATTGCACTTGGAGTAGGTCTTAGAATCTCCACAGATATCTTTAAGTTCTTCAAATATATTTTTCAGATCATTACTTAAGGAATCCGCAGATGAACTAAGAGTTGATTCTATTTTGCCAATGCGATCATCCAGGGAATAAAGGGTTTCTTTAAGATTCATAAACTTATTATCAAACTCTGTCTTCAATTCATCTTTCTGAGCAGCAAGCAATCCTTTAAGTTGCTCAATCTGAAAGTCTAAAAATCCGACAGATGAAACAGATGGAGGTACTAGAACTGAAGTAGGAGTAGGAGCAGGACTGCCAGGCTGTGGAGAAGGAACCCTCACAGATGGACCAGCCTCAAAAGATGCAAAGGTCTAGGTTCAGGGGCTCTCTCATCCAAGCTGCCTTTCCTTTCCCATTGCCCGTTGACCTTAACAAATCCCATCCGATGCAAGGTGGCCAAACTGTAGTAATCAGTATGCCTAAGATTCTTGGAAGGTTCATTGTCTAATATCACAATACCTTGGCTCCTGAAAACCATAGTTAGCACCATGCCGTAGGGTAAGGACGATCTTCTTTTCCCTCCAGCCTCAGCCATATAAAATATCATCATTGCAGCTAAATTTATAGGTTGACTGGTCAACACACTGTCCATCACAACAATGTCTCGCTCGGAGACATACTCAAATCGACCGTTTTTGGAAATAATATTCTACTGCAAATATTGTGAAGTAATCTTAATTCCAAGGGCAGTTGGTTAGCCCTAATCTCCTCAAATTCTGTAACTTCTCTCCCTAACATCCTCGATAGAGCGGCTGACCTCTCACTGTGGATGTCGGCAACTAATCCAGTGGAATGCTAAGGAGGTTTCCTAATTTCTGAAAAGTGAGATGGATCCTTTTACCTCTAACTGAGCTCACGATTCCACCATCACCTCTCGATAGATTGAAATAGAATTCCTTGACAAGGGCTGGATATGTAGGAACATCTAGAGAACACACTTTATCCCAGCCTAGTTCCTTCATTTGATTCCCAATAGAGAAGCCCTCGGATTGAAAGAACTTGAAATCAACTTTCCTACCCATTGTTATCACTCTCCCTGCTAGGTATCTACCTTGAGGAGATGAAGGGTCTGGATTGTCCGAAGCAGTTGAAGAGGAATCACTCGGAGACGGCTCGCGCATGGGTCATCTCGTCGAACGTTTTCCGGTTGCCACGGCACTCCAAGCACTGATCTCTCCTCTTAGGTGCCATTAGATCCTTAGGAAGGCTTGAATAGGGTGGAATTAGAGATGGGGAGGCTTTGAGAAAGTTTGGGAAGAGTTTGGTTAAGGATTTGAAAAGAGATGAAATGACGAGGTGTCGACTCTGCCCTAATAAAGTTGATTTGGGACCCCCAGGTGTCGACTCCCGCAAAGTCGGGTGTCGACTCCAAATCGCTAACACAGTCAGCGCTCGAACTGGAGTCGGCTCCACTTATACGGTGTCGGCTCCAAGGTCAGGGACCGAGAGCGACACAGACAAGGTGTCGACTCCTCAAACTGAGGTGTCGACTCCACTGACAGTTTCAGAGAAAAATAATGAGATTCAAACAACTGAAACTTGTCAAAATAGGTTCAATAAAATTTTGAAAAAATCTTTGGAGTATGAGGAATCAAATTGCTCAGATGACTAGATAATTTGTCCTTAAAATTATGAAAGAATATCAAGAAATTAATAGAAATCTAGATAGTCATTCCTTAGAGTTTCAAAATCATTCCAAAGGGTCACAAATCCCTAATTCACCTCTAAGATAACAAAATCTCTCTTCACTCAAAGGTTTTGTAAATATATCAGCTAATTGTTCTTCAGTATTAACATAATCAAGACAAATTTCATTATTAGCTACATGTTCTCTTATAAAGTGATATCTAATTTCAATGTGTTTTGTTCTTGAATGTTGAATTGGATTTTTAGTTAAATTTATTGCACTTGTGTTATCACATCTAATTGGAGTTTTATCAAGTGTTATGCCATAATCTTCAAGTTGTCTCTTAATCCAAAGGATTTGAGCACAGCAACTTCCAGCTGCAACATATTCTGCTTCAGCAGTTGATAATGCAACCGAATTTTGCTTTTTGCTAAACCAAGAGATTAAGTTACATCCTAAAATTGACATGCACCACTTGTGCTTTTTCTATCTAATTTACATCCAGCATAGTCAGAATCAGAATATGCAATCAAGTTTAATGTTGAGTCTCTAGAATACCATAAACCTACATTTTTAGTTCCACTTAAATATCTTAAGATTCTTTTTACAGCAATTAAGTGAGATTCTTTAGGTTCAGATTGAAATCTAGCACATAGACAAACAGCAAACATGATATCTGGTCTACTAGCTGTTAAGTAAAGAAGAGATCCGATCATACCTCTGTAATATTTTTGATCTACTTTCTTACCATCTTCATCTTTGTCCAATTTGCATGAAGGACTCATAGGTGTTCCAAGTGGTTTGATTGACTCCATTCCAAACTTCTTGAGAAGTTCTTTTGTGTATTTTGCTTGATTGATGAAAATTCCCTCTTTGCTTTGCTTGATTTGAAGTCCTAGGAAGAAGTTGAGTTCTCCCATCATGCTCATTCAAACTCACCCTGCATTAACTTAGCAAATTCTTGACATAACAGATTGTTAGTAGCACCGAATATATCATCAACATATATTTGTACTACTAATAAATCCTTGTCTTTTCTTTTCAAAAATAGTGTTTTATCAACATTTCCTCTTATAAATCATTTTCAATCAAAAATTTACTTAATCTTTCATACCAAGCTCTAGGTGCTTGTTTTAAACCATATAGTGCTTTGTGTAATTTAAAAACATGATTTGGAAATTCATGATCTTCAAAACCAGGTGGTTGTTCAACAAAAACTTCCTCATTTATAAATCCATTTAAAAATGCGCTTTTAACATCCATTTGAAATAAATTGATATGCATATGACATGCAAATGCAAGTAATAATCTAATTGCTTCTAAGTCTAGCTACAGGTGCAAAAGTTTCATCAAAATCAATTCCTTCTTCTTGATTATATCCTTTTGCAACTAATCTAGCTTTGTTTCTAATTACTATGCCATTTTCATCTAATTTATTTCTAAATACCCATTTTGATCCTATAACAGAATGATCTTTAGGTCTATCTACAAGGTCCAGACATTATTTCTAGTAAATTGATTTAATTCTTCTTGCATGGCTAACATCCAATTATTATCTTTTTCAGCCTCTTCAATAGTTTTAGGTTCAATTTGAGATACAAATGCAAGATGATTATTGATGTTTCTCATTGATGATCTAGTTCTTACTCCTTGAGATGGATCACCTATAATTAATTCTTTTGGATGACCATAGGCATATCTCCAATCTCTAGGAAGATCTACATCATGATTTGCATCAACAACATCAACACTAGGAGAATCATTATCTTTAGCTTCTTGTTCATGATCTGAAGATACATCTATATTTAATTTTTCAATGTCTCTTTCTAGAATGTTTGTATCTTCCTCATCATCAATTTTTCCTGAACTGATGCTAAAGATTCATCAAAAATTACATGAATAGATTCTTCTACAATTAAGTTTCTCTTGTTAAACACTCTATAGGCTTTACTAGATGTTGAATATCCTAAGAAAATGCCTTCATCAGATTTTGCATCAAATTTTCCTAGATTATCTTTACCATTATTATGAATGAAACATTTACAACCAAATGCATGAAATAACTTATGTTTGGTTTTCTATTGTTCCATAGTTCATAAGGAGTTTTCTTAATGATTGGCCTAATTAAAGCTCTATTAAGAATGTAACATGCCGTGTTTATAGCTTCCGCCCAAAAGTATTTTGGTAGGTTGCTTTCACATAGCATGGTACGGGCCATGTCTTCTAAGGTTCTATTTTTTCTTTCAACTACTCCATTTTGTTGTGGTGTTCTAGGTGCTGAAAAATTATGATGGATGCATTTTCTATGCAAAAGTTTTCAAATAAATGATTTTCAAATTCAGTGCCATGATCACTTCTAAGAGACACTATGGTGTTGTTTTTCTCATTTGTGACCTTCTTGAAGAATTTCAAAAATAATGGAAAGGTCTCATCTTTATGAGCTAAAAATAATACCCAAGTGTATCTAGAGTAATCATCTACAATCACAAGACCATATTTCTTTCCTCCTAGACTTGTGGTTCTAGTAGGTCCAAAAAGATCCATGTGAAGTAGTTCAAGTGGCCTAGAAGTGGAAACAATATTTTTAGTTTTGAAAGAGTTTCTAGTTTGTTTTCCAAATTGACATGCATCACAAATTTTGTTATTTTCAAAATCTAGTTGTGGAAGTCCTTTTACTAAATCCATTCTAATTAATTTTGAAATTAGGTGTGTGCTTGCATGACCTAATCTACGATGCCATAACCAACCAATCTCATTCATATTAGCATTATTAGCAACTAAGCAATGATTACTAGTAGACAAATTGTCTAAATCAATCAAGTATACATTGCCATTTCTATTTCCAATAAAAACAATGCTATTATCAATGGGATTAGAAACAGTGCAGATAGAAGCTTCAAATGATACTTTAAAACCTTTATCACATAATTGGCTAATACTAATTAGATTATGTTTTAAACCATTGACATATAAACATTTTCAATATATGTGGAGGGAGTTATTTGAATTTACCAAACCCCATGATTTGGCCTTTGCCATTGTCACCAAACGTACAACTCCTCCTCTTTTGCTTTCAAGGGTGATGAATTGATCCTTGTCACCCGTCATGTGTCTTGAGCAGCCACTATCGAGATACCACTTTCGCTTTGATCTTTTGGCCGCAAGACACTCCTGCAAAAATAATTAAGTCTTATATTTAGGTACCCAAGCCTTCTTGGGTCCTTCATGGTTAGTAGCATAAAAGATTGTTCCTTTGGGAACCCATATTTTCTTTCCTTTACTACTTAAATTTTTGTTACTTTTCTTGCATTACATTCATAGGATTTATGGCCTTTCTTGTTACAATAATGACATGTAACATTATCTTATTTGTTCTTTTCTAAAGAAGTTTTTGACAAATTTTTGTTTTATGTTAGGTCTATATCCTAATCCAGCCTTATCAAATATAGCTCTTTGATTACCTAATAATAAATTAAGTTTTTCAGAACTATAAGTAAATTTATCAACAATATTTTATATTTATCAACTTCCTTCTTTAATTTATCATTTTCATTGGAAATTGATTCTTTTTCTTTTGTCAAATTTTCATTTTCAGATTTCAGCATCTTAATCTCATTAGTAAGATTATCTTTTTCTTTAATGAGAATTGAATTATCATTTTTCAAAATTTGTATTTCTTTTTTAAAACTTTAAAATCATCAACTAGTTCATTAAAAGCTTCAAACAATTCATCAAATGCAAAATCATCACAAGGGTTTTCAGAACTTACCTCGTTCGTCGTTTGCCATAAAGCAAATGTTTGCAACTTCTTTTGTTCTTCCTCTGAAGAGGATTCATCGCTGTCACTCCAGTTGCAACATAGGCTTTCTTCTTCTTCTTGTAGGCTTTCTTTAGTTGAGGACAATCATATCTAAATGCCCCGGTTTCTTACACTCATAGCAAATTAAGGGGTCTTTCTCTTTGTCCTTGTCCTTGTCCTTTTCTTTTCTCCTTCCATCTTAATTCCAGATTTCTTCTTGTGGAAGGGTCTCTTTCTTCTCATGAATTTTTTAAATTTCTAGCTAGAAGAGCTGTCTCATCATCATCATCATTATCACTGCAGCTCTCCTCACTTTCTGCAGCCTTAAGAGCTATAGTCTTCTTCTTTTAACATCTTCCTCTATGTGCTGCTTCATGGTTAACTCATGGGTCATTAGGATCCAAGTAGCTCCTCCAAGGGTAAAGTGTTGAGGTCCTTGGCTTCTTGGATTGCTGTCACCTTGCTTCCCAAGTCTTGGAAGTGACCTAAGAATTTTGCACAAGTTCAGAATTAGTATAAATCTTACCTAGACTTTTCAAACCATTTACAATATCAGTGAATCTAGTATACATGCATGCTATAGTTTCAGTTTGTTCCATGCTAAATAATTCATATTTATGAACAAGAATATTTATCTTAGATTCTTTAACTTGATTTGTACCCTCATGGGTAACCTCTAATCTATCCCAAATCTCTTTTGCGGAATTACATGTAGAGATACGATTAAATTCATTTGCATCTAAGGAACAATATAAGACATTCATGGCCTTAGCATTAAGCTGAGCCATTTTCCTATCATTTCATTCCAATCCCTTTCGGGCTTAGGAACAATAGAGCCATCAACTATGTGTGTGGGTGTGCTAGGTCCATTAATTATAACACTCCATAATTCATAATCTGAAGCTTGAATGAATATCCTCATTCTTGCTTTCCAATATGAATAGTTGGAACCATTAAACAAGGAGGTCTATTTGTAGAATGACCTTCAGCAAATGAAGATCCAACTTGAGCTGCCATTTGGATCTTTAGCTCTTGATCGTGTGATCAAATAAAAATGAGCACTTGCTCTGATACCAATTGTTGGCCCAGATGGCAACCCAAGAGGGGGGTGAATTGGGTTCTTTAAAAAATTTAACCTTTTAAAAACTATGTGCTTGAGATAGATGAAATTAAATGCAATGCGAATATTAAACACAACAAAGAGATAGAGAGAGATAATCAAAGCACGGCAAACACAAAGATTTTATAGTGGTTCGGTGTATCCAACACCTACGTCCACTCCCAAGATCCACTTGGGTCCACACTATAATCCTCTTGATTACAGTCGAGTTGTTTTACAAGATCACAACTCAAAACTTGTTGTTTCCCAGGGATCACAACGAACCCAGCCGGTTTTCGGGCTCACCAGCACAAAACCCTAAACTCAAGCTAATCTAGCTTGACCCGAGGTATACTACCTCCACTAGTTCAATCCCCTTGATAGAACTAGCACAAAAGAAAGAATAATGTTTTCAATAATACAAAGCTCCTCAAATGAGCAAATATTCAAAATAAAAATAAGGTTAGAAAAGCCTGTTTGAAGTGATTGGATTTGAGCTTTTCTTCTTTTCCTCTTCTCTTTGAGATGTTGAATCAGGCCTCAGCTTTGATTCGTTGCAATGTTGCAGATGAGAAGTTGGAAAATCTCAAAAATAGAGCTTTTCCTCCTTTTTGGAATCCTCCGATTTTTCAATATGAGCGCTTGGATTCTCTTTGAGCTTTTTGGAGTGGAAGGATTTGAGTTTGAACTCTTTTCTCTTGATTTCAGGCTCAAGACTTCTCGGATTTTTGATTTGTTTTCTATTTTTCCTTTTTTTTTCAAACGGCGTTCTCCCCTTTTATAGATTTCCTTTAATCCATTTTTTGGTGAGAAAACTAGCCGTTGGAATGTACCTGGAAAGTTTTTCCAACAAATATATCC
>UESW01002183.1:0-30961 GCA_900491605.1 Calamus simplicifolius
TGGCATTAGGAGTTCTTGAAATAGTTTTCAATAGAAATATCATTATACTAAATGATTGTCATTTTTGCCTCAACGTTCTTGTTGAACTTAATTTCTGTAGGCCTTCTGGCCAAAGTCATTATGAAATTTTAATAAAGGATGTTACTTTGAATATCATTATGAATGGAGTCACTGTAATGACTTGGCATTTATCTAATGGCATTTATATATTATCACAGCCTATGAATGTAGTGTACAATTCAAGTAAGCGCCCTAGAACAACTGATGTCACAGACATTTATCTTTGGCACCATCGGCTGGGTCATATCAATAAGAATAGATTAAACAGGTTAACTCAGGAGGGCATCCTTCGAGTTGATGATTGTGAATCATTAACTACCTGTGAATCCTGTCTTCTTGGTAAAATGACCAAGTCATCTTTTACTGGAAAAGGTGAAAGAGCCAAAGAGCTATTGAGTCTAGTACATACTGATGTATGTGGACCAATAAGCACTTATGCCAAAGGTGGATATTACTACTTCATTACTTTTACAGACGACCTTTCTATGTTTGGTTATGTCTATCTTATAGACATAAATCTGAGTCGTTTGAAATGTTCAAACTATATCATAAAGAAGTAGAAAAACAAACAGGAAAATGTATTAAGACCCTTCGATCAGATCGAGGAGGCAAATACCTTTCCAATGAATTTGTGACATATTTAAGAGAGAATGAGATTCTCTCCCAATGGACTCCTCCTGGAACACCGCAGCATAACGGTGTGTCGGAAAGAAGGAATCAAACTCTGTTAGACATGGTTCGGTCCATGATGGGTTTTGCGAGCATGCTAATATCATTTTAGGGATACGCATTAGAATCAGCTTGTCATATTCTTAATAAGGTTCCAAGTAAGTCTGTTTCTAAAACTCCACACGAGATGTGGTATGGACATAAACCGGTTATTACCTATCTGAGAGCCTGGGGGTATCCGGCTTATGTGAAACGTGCAAAATTAGACAAACTTGAACCTAAATCTGACAAATATTTTTTATCGGCTATCTGAAAGAGACCAAAGGATATTACTTCTACAATACTGAAGAACAAAAGTTGTTCATTAGTAATAGAGCAGTTTTCTTGAAAAGGAGTTCCTTAGTGAAACAAATAGCTCTAATGTTGAACTTGAGGAAGTTCATCAAGTAGAAGGAACAATACAAACCAGTGAACCCTTAGAATCTGAGTTGATTAGATCAAACTCAAAACTCATTTTAGATGTACCATTAAGGCGATCTGGTAGAGTACCACATCAACCGGATAGATACTTAGGGTTCTTGGTCCAGAATGATGATCCTGTTGAACTCGATGAGAACAACGAGGATCCGATCACCTATATGGATGCTATGCAAAGGACTGACTCTAATAATGGCTTGAGGCCATGAAATCCAAACTTGACTCCATGAAGGACAATAATGTATGGACATTAGTTGACCCACCCGAAGGGATAAAACCCATAGGGTATAAGTGGGTTTTCAAGAGGAAAAGAGGCACAGACGGAAAGGTTGAGACCTATAAAGCACGTCTGGTTGCTAAGGAGTATCGTCAACGTTATGGTATTGACTATGACGAAACGTTTTCTCCTGTGGCAATGCTGAAATCCATTCGGATTATGCTAGCTATAGCAGCACACTTCGATTATGAGATTTGGCAGATAGATGTTAAAACCGCTTTTCTAAATGGTGATTTAGAAGACAGGTGTATATGATACAGCCTGAAGGTTTTATATCTGAAGATGAGTCTAAAGTGTGCAGGCTACAGAAGTCCATTTATGGACTTAAGCAAGCATCTAGGAGTTGGAACATACGATTTGATAAAGTGATCAAATCTTATGGCTTTATTAAAAATAAAAAAGAACCTTGCATTTATAAATGGGCTAACGATTCCGTTATTGTATTTCTTGTATTATATGTGGATGATATTCTCTTAATCGGGAATGATATCCCTGCATTACAAGGAATAAAGACATGGTTATCATCACAATTCTCCATGAAAGATCTGGGAGAAGCATCATACATCCTAGGGATGAAGATTTATAGAGATAGATCTAAGAAGATGCTTAGTTTATCCAATCTACGTACATTGACACAGTGCTAAAGAGGTTTAGCATGGAGAATTCCAAGAAGGCTATCTTCCGATAGGCCATGGAATTCATCTTTCTAAGAAGGATTGTCCGACAACTCCTAATGAAAGAGAACGTATGAGTCGAATTCCATATGCTTCGGCAGTGGGATCGATTATGTACACTATGACATGTACAAGACCAGATGTGGCATACTCACTAGGAGTAGTGAGTAGATACCAATCTGATCCAGGAGAAAAACACTGGCAAGTTGTTAAGACAATCCTTAAGTATTTGAGAAATACTAAGGACCAGCGGTTAGTCTATGGAGAGTCTGATTTGAAACTTGTTGGATATACTGATTCTAGTTTCCAATCTAATCATGATGATAGCAAAAGTGTATCGGATTTCGTGTTTATCCTGAATGGTGGAGCTGTTTGCTGAAAAAGTTTCAAGCAACATACAGTGGCAGATTCGGTGTGCGAGGCAGAGTACATCGCTGCATCAGATGCTGCGAAAGAAGCTGTTGGCTGCAAAAGTTCATTTCCGAGCTTGGAGTGACACTTTCCATAGATGGACCAGTCCTGTGTACAGTGATAGCACTGGTGCCATAGCTCAAGCAAAGGAATCACGAGCACATCAGCGCACCAAGCACATACGGCGCCGGTTTCATCTTATTCGAGAGATTGTAACCGAGGTGACATAAATCTTTAGAAGATTGATGGAAAGGAAAACCTAGGTGACCCATTTACTAAAGCACTCAGCATCAAGGAGTTTGACAACTATAAGTTGAAGATGGGTATTAGATACTATAATGAGTGGCTTTAGGCTAAGTGGGAGTTTGTTGGGAATTGTATCCTAAAGCCAATCATTGATGATTGTGCTAATGTAAATTGTCTATAAATTGATATATTAATAAAAGTTATTTGACAGTTTATTCATTACAAGAACATCTTCTTAATACTCCTGATTGTAATAAGCCCTTAGGATCTTCCTTCACGATAAAGGAGGATTTATCTTTGAAGTCCTCAAAAAGGTTCGCGACCATATGATATACTATGATAGGGCCATAGTACTATCAATTATAGAACGTTGTATATCATATTTGTTGGTTGTCCTCTTAACCAAGGAGTGTAGAGACACTGGTATGATATACAGGTGAAAGTGTAGGAGTACATTTCATCGAACGTGACTCATTTCTGGATACTCTAATGTCAAGAGTTAATCCGAGAAGATATAGGTATAAGTATCCTTCAGACCTGAAGATCATAACCAGTGGCTTACAGCAACTCATTGTACTTAGGTGCCGGACCACCTGGATTTCTAATCTAGCTACGAAGGTTACTGGGTGCAGTCAAGTACTTGTGGTAGTCAGTTGTGGATCAAGATGGAATTTGACCTATCCCGTTAAAAGGAGAAATACTTGTGTTTCAATTAGCAAGACCTTGGTCAAGGCACTTCATGTGAAAGTCACATGAAACTAAAATTAAAATCACTTTATGGATTTACTATTTAGAGTTGATAGGCTCTTAAGCCATCCTTAGCATTTGTGGTCAAGAGGATGAATTATACGGTTCGACGACTCTTTGGTTTTTACCGAACGTCGGAATTAACCAAGCGCTATGGTTCGACGACTCTTTGGTTCTTTACCAAACGTCGGAATTAACCAAGCGCTACGGTTCGGCGTTTCTTTGGTTTTCGCCAAGCGGCGGAATTCTAAATGTTAGAATTTAATGGGCTGGCTAAAAAGAGACTATAAATAGAGGACATCCCTCACCAAATTACATAGAAGAAGAAAAAAAAACAACACACGATGTCGTGAATTGATTTCTAAAGAATTAGAATAGAAAATCTTGATAATTCTGGTGCTAACAGAAGTGTGGAGGATCCTAGAAGAAGAATTGAAGCGGGAGGATTCAAGATCAACAAAGTCGTTTTCCGCGAGCTAGCACTCCCGGGAATTCGATCATTCGAGGCTTCGCATGGACGATACTAGAGGCCGGATGATTGAACGGCTGCAGAGCATAAAGGGATTTACCAATTACCTTTAAGGTAAGTGATATGATCCCTAGATCTTAAGGCATGCTTCAAGATAAGAAGTATGACTTCTTTCCTTGAAGATCAAGACATGATCTTGATAGTTTTATATGCATATTTTGGATCAACGATCCTATATACAAGGCAAAGATATGATCTTGATGCATGTTAGATAGATTAGTATGTAATCTTTAAATTTTCGCATTGATAATTATTATCAATTTTTAAAACATGCATGCCTCGAAGATTGTTTCTCCCTACAATGCCGGCTGACACGGAGTCTGTGGGAGCCACATGGAGCCTTCTGGAGCTATCTCCATGGTCTGGATTCCATGTGAGGGGCGATCCGGCCGGATACGCAGTCGTTAGGGACTTAACCGACTTGGAGGCATCATCGTGCCGGGACCAAGTGGTACTCTGTTAGCTACGGTGTCGGCGATCTTTTTGAACCGCCTTATGAGTTTGTGTGCCACCTGAGGGGCGACTCGATCAGGTATGGAGCTGTTAGGGTTTTAACCGACTCGGGGCACCATCATGCCGGGGCCGAGTGGTGTCCCGTTAGCCGCGATGCTGGTGAGCTCCTTTTGACTCGCCTCAGCGGTTTGTGTGCCACATGAGGGGCGACTCAATCGGGTACGGAGCTGTTAGGGTCTTAACCGATTCGGGGGCACCGCCGTGTTGTGGTCGAGTGGTGTCCCGTTAGCCGCGATGCCGGTGAGCTCCTTTTGAACCACCTCAGGGGTTTGTGTGCCGCCTGAGGGGCAACTCGATCGGGTACGGAGCTGTTAGGGTCTTAACCGACTTGGAGGCACCACCGTGCTGGGGTCGAGTGGTGTCCCGTTAGCCGCGATGCCGGTGAGCTCCTTTTGAACCGCCTCAGGGATTTGTGTGCCGCCTAAGGGGCGACTCGACCGGGTACGGAGCTGTTAGGGTCTTAACCGACTCGGGGGCACCGCCGTGCCGGGGCCAAGTGGTGTCCCATTAGCCACGATGTCGGTGAGCTCCTTTTGAATCGCCTCAGGGGTTTGTGTGCCGCCTGAGGGGCGACTTGACTGGGTAAGGAGCGTTAGAGTCTTAACCGACTCGGGGGCACCGCCATGCCGGGGCCGAGTGGTATCCCGTTAGCCATGATGCCGGTGAGCTCCTTTTGAACTGCCTCAGGGGTTTGTGTGCCGCTTGAGGAGCGACTCGACTGGGTACGGAGCTGTTAGGGTCTTAACCGACTCGGGGGCACCGTCGTGCCGGGGCCGAGTGATGTCCCGTTAGTCGCGATACCGATGAGCTCCTTTTGAACCGCCTCAGGGGTTTTATGTGCCGCCTGAGAGGCGACTCGACCAGGTACAGAGCTGTTAGGGTCTTAACCGACTCGGGGGCACCACCGTGCTGGGGCCGAGTGGTGTCCCATTATTCGCAATGCGGTGAGCTTCTTTTGAACTGCCTCAGGGGTTTGTGTGCCGCATGAGGGGTGACTCAATCGGGTACGGAGCTGTTAGGGTCTTAACCGACTCGGGGGCACCGCCGTGCTGGGGCCGAGTGGTGTCCCGTTAGCCACGATGCCGGTGAGCTTCTTTTGAACCACCTCAGGGTTTGTGTGCCGCCTGAGGGGTGACTCAACCGGGTATGGAGCTGTTAGGGTCTTAACCGACTTGGAGGCACCGTCGTGCCGGGGCCGAGTGGTGTCTCGTTAGCCGCGATGCCGGTGAGCTCCTTTTGAGGTACCTGATGCTTGGATGCAAGGGAGAGTAGGCTGTGGCATCAGAAGGGACCTCCTTTGTTGCTTATGCCATAGGGGGATACATCATTGATAATATTGGCGGAGGTTATCCGCATTCCAAGTACGCGTAATGGGTTGTCCGTTGAGTTCTTCTAGTCTGTATGCCCCCGGTGAAGTGTCTCGGTGACACGATAAGGACCCTCCCAGTTGGGGGATAGCTTGCCTCCCTCTGTAGGCTTGGAAACCTCAGCTTTCCTCAGAACCAAGTCTTCGCAGCGAAAACCTTGAGACGAACTCGAGCATTGTAGTACTTGGCCACTCACTGACGAAAGGTCGCCATGCGCATCCTCGCCCAATCGTGCACCTCGTCGATGAAGTCCAAATTAGCCCGGATCAGCGCAGAGTTGTTTTCCTCGTTGAAGGACTCCACACGCGGACTGGGTAGTCCGATCTCGATGGGAATGATGATTTCGGATCCAAAGGCAAGACTGAAGGGAGTCTCGCCCGTCGGGGCCCTGGGGGTCATGTGGTAGGCCCATATCACACTGGGAAGCTCCTCCACCCACCGACCTTTGGACCCGTCTAGCTGGATCCTGAGTCCTCTGAGGATAGTGCGGTTCATGACCTCGGCCTCTCCGTTGGTCTGGGGGTGGCCGACAGAGGTGAATCGGTGATGAATGCCTAGCTCATCACAGAAAGCTTTGAATGCTTCATTATTAAATTGGTGGCCGTTGTCGGTGACGAGGGTGTGAGGTAGGCCAAATGACATATGATCGACTTTCAGAAGAAGGCTTTGACTTTGCTTTCAGTGATCTTGGCCAGTGCCTCGACCTCGACCCATTTATGAAGTAGTCGATGGCGACTAGCAAGAATCTCCGTTGTCCTGAAGCTGGGGGAATGGCCCGAGGATGTCCATTCCCCATTGAGCGAAAGGCAATGGGGCTGAGAGCGGATTCATCGGGGTAAATGGTTGATGTTGGATGTGTGCGTGACGCTGGCAACCATCGTATTTCTGAACTAATTTAGCCGCGTCCTCCCTCATAGTGAACTAGAAGTATCCCTGATGAAGAGCCTTTGGGCTAAGGATCTGCCCCTCAGATGATTTCTACAGACGCCCTCATGGATTTCTCTGAGGATGTAGTCGGCGTCGGCGGGTCCTACACACTTGAGCAGGGGGTAGGAGAACGACCTTCTGTATAGACGTCCATCAAGGAGGATGAATTTGGAGGCCCTCCACTTGAGCAGTCTAGCTTCGTTGCGGTTGTCAGGGAGAGTGCCATCGATGAGATAGCGGACGTAGGCATCCATCCATGTGGGCTCTTGGGTGAGCGGGAGGATCGGTAGCAAGGGGATTGGCCTCCTACTGCCTAACTGGCGGGGGGAGCCCCGTTGGACAGCTGATGGAAGCGTCCTGACCTCATGTCACCACCATGGCTTCAAGAGGAAAAGAGGGGAGAGCAGAGTTCGCCGAGATGTAGCACAGGGAAACCCTGAAATACTTGCTGCGTCAAACCCCCCTTCCTGGCGCGCCAATCTGATGACGCTCGATCACTGGTCCTGAGCATCGGGAAAAGGAAATGGATTGATTCTTGAATCTTTGCTCCACCAGGTTACCTACAAAAAAGTCACAGGACCGAAGGGATTCTTCGATGGGACCCTTCGACGCTCAAGTTAGCAATCGAGGTCACAGCTGAGGAGGAGCTCGAATGAGCTCTTTTTAGATGAAAAGTGTTCCCAGGGAGGAGGGATTCCTCTCTGAGTGCTAAGATAGCGATTCTTTGGGGTTATCGATCATACCTGATTATTGAGTGGATTCACCTTCTTATATGGGTTGACACTTGCATGACCATGTGGGATTCTGTGAAAAAGGAATGTCCGCAGAGTTCTTGGGAGTTGTGTGAATCTGGGCTGGTTGGTGGGTTCTGTCCCATCGGAGAAGGAGAAAATGACGGTTGGTGGGCTACGTCCCATCAGCCAGTGGGGCTATTGGGTAGTTGGGTCCAGTCCCATCAGCGGCGTGGCCAGTGGGTAGTTGGATCTGGCATTGTCAGGCGGCGTGGGTCAGGAAGGTGGCATCCTGAACTACCAGGGCCGTGCTAGGGCTGATTGGAGGAAACGGAGGCGTTTCGACTCTCCTGAGGGAGCCGAGGCTGAGCCGGGTCGACCGGGGATGTCCGAGGCCAACCTCGCAGAATAGGAAGTGCCGGGGCGGGGCCGACTCGGCGGGCTGAAGCTGCTGGGGCCGAGCGGGACCGACTAGGAATGGTCGGGGCTGACTCGGCGGGCTGGAGCTGCCGAGGCCGAGCGGGACCGACCAGGAATGATCGGGGCGACTCGGTGGCTTGGAGCTGCCGGGGCCGAGCGGGGCCGACCAGGAATGGTCGGGGCCTACTCGGTGGGCCTGGAGCTGCCGGGGTCGAGCGGGGCCGACCAGGAATGGTTGGGGCCGACTCGGCGGGCCTGGGGCTGTCGGGACCGAGCAGGGCCGACCAGGAATGGTCGAGGCCGACTCGGCGGGCCTAGAGACGTCGAGACCGAGCGGGGCCGACCAGGAATGGTCGGGGCCGACTCGGTGGGCTTGGTGACGCCGGGGCTGAGCGGGGCCGATCAGGAATGATCGGGGCCGACTCGATGGGCCTGGAGCTGTAGGGGCCGAGCGGGGCCGACTAGGAATGGTCGGGGCCAACTCGGCGGGCCTGGAGCTACCGGGGCTGAGCGGGGCCGACTCGGCGGGCTTGGAGACGCCGGAGCCGAGCGGGGCCGACTAGGAATGGTCGGGACCAACTCGGCGGGCTTGGAGCTGCCGGGGCGCATTAGTGTTTTGGTTTTTTTTTTAAAATTGCCCTTGTGGCTACACCAGCCACATCAAGTTACATGGTAAAACCTCACGTTCGAACATAATTCAACAAGGAGTCGTCATCAAATGATATTCCAATGAGCTTAAGGTAGCAGCTAACGTAGAACAGGACGGCACCTCTCAATCGCCATTAAGCCACAACCACAACCAGGAACCAAATGAATATAGTACAAGACAGGCACAACTAGAAAGCTTAGAATACCAAGCAAGTTTCCAATGACCCATCAATTTTCCGATTAACATCACCACCATGCCTTGAAGATGATGTTGCCCACAAAAATTCATTGACAACTAAAAATGTCCAACTACTTGCCCAATCTGACATATCTTCAACTAACTCCTTCCACTCCTTGGCTGGTGGTTGGTATTCGATCTAGGCTTCAGCGCAGAATGCCACTGATCACAAAAGTGATGCTATCCCTATTGAGATTTTATTTAAATAAACTAAGGTATTGTGGATATGTTTAAGAATAATAAAGTCCGCGGTAAATCTTGCTTCAGAAGCCGAAGCGACGTAATGCTTCGTTTCAAAAAAAATGAAACTTTATCCTTATGAAGTGACGTGATGCTTTGTTTTAAAAAAAAATGAAACTTTATCCTTCTGAAGTGACATGATTCTTCATTTCAAAAAAGAAAATTTATCCGTTTTCTTTAAATCTCTACAACAGATATATTACGAAACGATGCAGCTCTCCGAAAATCAATGTTTCATAGGCTCAAGCACCGCGGCACTCAATTTCTATAAATCCACATACAAATCAAATAAAAAAAATAATCAGTTCTTGTCTACAATCGAGTTTTCATTAGTGCTTTGGTGCAAACTCGATAAAAGGCTTATCTTATCCTGCAGCGTATTTGCTATTCACCCATAGAGCATTCGAGAGGGTGCAAATAATGCTTAAAGAAAGCGTTCCGTGCGTGATTCAAGCCTATCCTTATCTTCTTCTATCTCGGTTCTTATTTTCTTATCTAGACTTTCATTTTTCAAATATTCCCCAACAATCTTAAGCATTATTTCAATGGAGACCAAGACTTCTGTCGCGACTATCAAGTTGATGAACCAAGATCTTGTCAGACTCGATCGATTTGATGGCACTAATTTCACCCGTTGGAAAGATAAGTTAAAGTTTCTTCTCACTACATTAAAGATCTTCTATATCCTCAATCCGGACTTGGTGCCTATATCGGAGCCAACTGAAAACGACTCCGACAAAGTCAAGGCAGAGCGCAAGAAGCGAAGGGAGGACGAATTCATATGCTGCGGGTACATCCTTAACGCTCTATCCGATCGATTGTATGATCTATACACTAACACACAATCGGCAAAAGAGATATGGAACGCATTGGAATACAAGTACAAGGCCAAGGAGGAAGGTACGAAGAAATTTCTCATCTCTAAATATTTGATTTCAAGATGTGTGATGAGAAGTCAATTCTTGCACAAGTGCATGAATTGCAAGTGATTGTCAACAAACTCAAAGCAGTGAAAATCGATGTTCCTGAGTCTTTTCAAGTTGGTGCGATAATCACTAAATTACCGCCGTCTTGGAAGGGCTATAGGAAAAAACTTCTCCACAACACCGAGGATTTTTCCTTGGAGCAAATTCAGAAACATCTTCGAATCGAGGAGGAATCGAGGATGAGGGAGAAGTTGGAGAATGTCAACGTTGAAACTGGGTTTTCAAAGGCCAATGCTGTGAGCAAGCCTAAGAAGGACAAAAAGGATGGCAAAGGAAACTATCTTGGTCCCAAAAACAATCAAGAGAAGTTCAAGAAAAAGAAGCCCAAGGGAAGCTGTTATATGTGTGGCAAATCCGAGCATTTTGCTCATGACTGCAGACACTGCAGGGGCCAAATTAAGGAAGCAAATGCCATCAACGTTGACGATGATGAAATCATCGCCGTCGTGAGCGAAGTCATGGCGGTCCATGGCAAGGTCTCCGGATGGTGGTACGACACTTGCGCCACTGTCCACGTTTCCTATGATAAGTCTATGTTTAAGACTTATGTGGATGTCACCGATGGACAAGAGATACAGATGGGTAATGAAGGCCGGTCCAAGGTGTATGGCAAAGGAAACATAGAACTCAAATTCACTTATGGCAAGAAAATTACTTTGTCAAATGTGTTGCATGTGCCGGATATGAATAGGAACCTTGTTAGTGGGATCTTTTGAGCAAACCAGGAATAAAATCTGTTTTGAGTCGGGCAAACTTATCTTGACCCATAATGGTATATTTGTTGGCAAGGGCTATTCTAGTGATGGAATGGTCAGATTATGTATCATTGACCATTCTATTAATAAAGATGTTGGTTCCGCTTATATGCTTGACTCAATTACATTATGGCATGGTAGACTAGCACATATTGGAATTAGTACCATGAAAAGGCTTGTTAAATGTGGTTTGATTTCTTGCAAAATTGATGAGTTCAATAAATATGATATGCATTAAATCAAAGATGACTAAGGAACCTTTTCATAGCGTTGAGAGAAATTTCAACTTATTAGAACTTGTGCATTCTGATATATGTGAATTAATGGCATGTTAACTAGAGGTGGGAATAGGTATTTCATTACCTTTATTGATGATTGCTCTAGATTCACATATGTTTATTTATTAAAGCAGAAAGATGATGCTTTCCATGCTTTTAGAATATATAAAGTGGAGGTAAAAAATTAGTTAGGTAGAAATATTAAAATCCTTAGGAGTGATAGGGATGAAGAATATTTTTCTAATAATTTTAATGCATTTTGTGAAGAAAATGACATTATACACCAAAGTTCCGCACCACGTACACCACAACAAAATGGTTTGGCTGAACGTAAGAATAGAACATTACAAGAGATGATCAATGCTATGTTAATGCATTCCGAATTGCCATTTAATTTATGGGGTGAAGCTTTATTTGCTGCTTGTCATATTTTAAATAGAATTCCTTTAAAGAAAACTCAAATCTCTCCATATGAGATATGGAAAGGAAGAAAGCCCAATATTGGGTATTTCAAAGTGTGGGGGTGTCTTGCCTACTACAAGAACCTAGGCTCCAAAAGAACCAAATTGGGTCCCAGAGGGATAAGAAGTGTATTTGTTGGTTATGCCACAAATAGCAAAGCTTATAAACTCTTGGATCTAGAGTCTAACATGATAGTGGAATCTAGAGATGTGGAGTTTCTTGAGAATTTAAAGAGTAATAATTCTCAAACTCCTACAATTTAAAGAGTAATAATTCTCATGATGAGAGATCTTCAAAGGTTGTTGAAGAACAACCGAAGCTTCGAAAAAGTAAGAGAATCCGAAAGGCTAAGGATTTAGGACCCGATGAAATAGACTCTCAACTTATTTCCCTTTATTTAGTTGAAGGAAGTAGAGAGAATTTTATTCGTAGGATACCTATTTTTCTTCAAGTGGAAGATGATCCTAAAACCTTTAAGGAAGCTATGGCTTCAAGGGATTCAGCCTTTTGGAAGGAAGCTATTCAAGATGAAATGGATTCCATTATAGCTAACCACACTTGGGAGCTTGTAAATTTACCCAAAGGGTCTAAGCCTATTGGTTGTAAATGGGTGTTTAAGAAGAAGTATCATAATGATGGTATTTTAAACACCTACAAAGCTAGACTAGTAGCTAAAGGTTTTCGACAAAAAGAAGGAATCGACTATTTTGATACATATACACATGTAGCTAGAATAACAACAATTAGAATATTGTTTGCATTGGCTTCATTGCACAACCTTTATGTTCATCAAATGGATGTCAAAACGGCATTCCTAAATGGTGATCTTGATGAGGAGGTCTACATGGAACAACCAGAGGGTTTTATCCTACCAGGTAATGAACATAAAGTGTGCAAGCTTGTTAAATCCTTGTACGGATTGAAACAAGCGCCAAACAATGGCATGAGAAGTTTGACTCTGTCATACTCACAAATGGATTTGTTCACAACATTTCTGACAAGAGTTTATATACTAAAGTGCATGGTGACTTTGTAGTATATGTATGCCTTTATGTTGATGATATGTTGATCATTAGCAATGAAATGAAAGGCATACAAGAAACGAAGAGGTTTCTATCATCTACTTTCAAGATGAAAGATCTTGGACAAGTTGATACTATTTTAGGCATCAAAGTGAAACAAAATAGTGGGGGTTTTGAACTTAGTCAATCACATTATGTTGAGAAAGTGTTACACAAGCTCAAACATTTGAAGTTCAAAGAAGTGAATACCCTGTTCGATCCAAGTCTAAAGCTTGAAAAGAATAGTGAACGAGCTGTGGCTCAACTTGAGTATGCAAGTGCTATTGGTTGTCTAATGTATTTGATGCAATGCACTAGACCCAATATAGCATTTGCAGTTAGTAAGCTGAGTAGGTTTACTAGCAACCCGAGCGTAGAGCATTGGAAGGCTATCGGTAGAGTCTTTGGTTATCTTTTGAAAACCAAAAGACTAGGTCTACAATACTCTAAATTTCCTGCTGTATTGGAAGGATATACCTATGCAAGTTGGATATCAAGGTGGGAGATAATAAATCTACCACTGGTTGGGTGTTTACACTAGCGGATGGTACAATATCTTGGAAATCCAAGAAACAAACTTGCATTACACTCAACAATGGAGTCAGAGTTTGTGGCTCTAGCTTCAGCAGGACATGAGGCTGAGTGGTTAAGGGATCTTCTATTGGAAATCCCATTGGCTTGTGAGAATATTTCAACCGTATCGATACATTGTGATAGCTAAGCCACTTTAGCCAGAGCGTACAACGAAGTGTACAATGGGAATCTAGACACATTAGTCTAAGACATGAGTATGTGAGGAAATTAATCAAGGATGGAATAATTTCTCTCACTTTTGTGCGATCAAGCTATAATCTAGCTGATCTACTTACTAAACCTCTTACAAGAGATTTAGTGAAGACGACTTCCAGAGGGATGGGTCTAAAACTCCTTGAGTAAAAGTCCACCAATGATGGCAACCCAACCTAATACTAGGAAATGACTAGTCTTAGGCTCAATGGGTAACAACAAGTCATTGATAAGTGGATTGTAGCTGTACTTAATGTATAGTGCTGACTGTTACAAGATGGAGGGTTGAGCTTTTTAAACTCTTAATAAAGTTCAGTCATGTGGACAAGTATCTATTGTAACAGAGATACTAAAAGAATTTTACCTATGTGAACCTTGAGATGGTGCCGTCTCAAGTGAGAGTTGAAGTTTCTCTCATGAAAAGGTTTATTAAATAGGATAAGCACATGGTCATAAATCGTGCTAAGCGTGTGGTATAGACAAAAAACATTAAGGAGCGTGTGTGAAGTATCACCAGTTTTGACACAAGGAATAATTGGTTCAAAATTTAGTTAAAACTTTGTGATATTTTCACTAAGGTTAGGTTCAAATCGAAAGATACCTAGCTGTATTAATGCTCCTTGTCCTTATTTTTATATATGAACTTAGTTTGTTTTAAACAAGTAAAAATTATTGAGATTTTATTTAAATAAACTAAAGTGTTATGGATATGTTTAGGGAATAATAGAGTCCGCAGCAAATCTTGCTTCAGAAGCCGAAGCAACGTGATGCTTCGTTTCAAAAAAAAAATGAAACTTGACATGATACTTCGTTTCAAAAAAAAATGAAACTTTATCCTTCTGAAGCGACGTGATGCTTCATTTCAAAAAAGAAACTTTATCCATTTTATTTAAATCTCTTCAACGGATATATTACGAAACGATGCAGATCTTCGGGAATTAATGCTTCACAGGCTCAAGCACCGCAGCACTCAATTTCTATAAATCCATATACAAATCAAATCAGCAAAAAAAAAAAATGTTGTCTACAATCGAGTTTTCATTAGTGCTTTAGTGCAAACTTGATAAAAGGCTTGTCTTATCCTGCAGCGTATTTGCTATTCACCCACAAAACATTCGAGAGGTTGCAAATAACGCTTAAGGAAAGCGTTTCATGCGTGATTCAAGCCTATCCTTATCTTCTTCTATCTCCATTCTTATCTTCTTATCTAGACTTTCATTTTTCAAATATTCCCCAACAATCTCATCTCCATACAAACATTAAATTTCTGCATTTCTTTCAAATTTTAAAAGGAGGAAAAATCAATTGCTATGGGCGTAAAATGCATGAGGGGTAAATATACATACGCGACCCTCAATCAGAAAACTAAATCAAAACTCTACAAACCAAAACTCTACAAATCAAAACTCCAATTTTATTATTTGAACTTCCCGTGAGATGATATTTCCCGCAGTGATGTTTGACCTTGCTTCAGGGAAGAAAGGCTTTCACTTCTTTCCTATCAGCACCGAATGCCTGAAACCAGGACAAGAATCAGTTCAATTGCACAGTCCGCGAGAGTCATCAATAGATGTAAGAATATTGCACAAAGTTCCAAGTGACTAAGATTAAATTTTAGCAATAATAGGTAGAATGGAGAGATCCAGTAGATTTGGGGATATCTAGAGCAAAGAAGCTCCTAGAAAATGGATCAGTCTATGAATCAAAAACACAAAGAAAGGTGCAGGTGAGGAGACTGCCTCCTAGTGCATTTACCTCCACACCAAAACCTTTCGCATATACATTAGTAAATAGCTCAGAAGGATCGGGCATAGGGCTCTCCTGAAAAAATGCAGAAGGGATAAAAATAAGATGACCAGACTCAGAGTTGCAATCAAATATTCAATATTTGAGTCCATGCTCCTAATTTGGTGGTTACCTTGGCCTGAGCAATGGCCTCATCTACCTCCTTCCTCACTTCCTTCTCAATATCCTGCACAAACATTTCAAACACTTGATAATGAGAAAATGAAAGGTATAACTAGTTTTCATCTATAAAAATTATGTGATAAAATCTGCAGACTAGATCAGACCAAACTAAGGTCCAGGGTTCAAATATTGGTTGGTGGTGACATCCCCAAGGTATTTCTCCAATGAAAAAGGAAATATGGGATTCAATTCAATACCTTCAACTCAGCAGCAGTGGCTAGCTCATGGGATAATATCAACTTCCTAATTCTTTGTATCGGATCACGCTCCTGCCACATTACACAAAAGGTTTGCTGACTTGAATACTTGCATTATACTGGCAATGCAATTAATATCATGAAACCAACTGACCTGTCTCACACCAGAAATCTCATCACGGGTGCGGTAGGTGCTCCCAGGGTCTGACATGGAGTGACCATGGTACCGGTAAGTGTCCATTTCAAGAATCTGCAAATCAACATTAAGGGAAAAACATATGAGCCCCAATAACTACTTGTCACCACATAGAAAAATAAGATTTTATTCTCCAGATAATAAAATTATTGGCTGCTTGCAATAATATATGCTATAGAAGGAACATGAGATGATGCCTCCCAACTATTGCACGTCTGCCATATCAAGAAAACATGCTTCCAATAGGTTCTAACATGATGTACATGAAATATAGCTGTGGATTACATTAACTAGCAAGAAAATATTGAAAATGTGCAGTACTGGAATATTCGATCCTCGAAGGAGACTATCAAACATGTTTCCCAATAAGTACTAGCTTAATGCACGAATGTTACAAGAGCAGAGTAAGCTGTCACGTCCTACTGCCATAAGCATGGCAGGCAACCAAAATCAACAATCCAGACTCTTCAACACATTCAATTTCAACATATCATAAAAGCACATGGACAGAATTTTTATGTGGTCCAGGTACTTTCCAGTCTGACCATTGATCAAAAAAATAATCATATATCATGCAAAAAAAATTTAAAAAAAAGCTTAATTTCTGATCACTTGATGCACAGGTTCGAGTCCCTAAAACATTTGAATTTGTGCTTAGATGTTTTACATAATGTAGATTGCAGATTGTGATAAATAATGGAATTTTGTTTGCGTTTGGTACACTAGATTAGGAGGAGGATACTAATCCTTTCCCACATTTGTTTTTATAAGGATAGAATAAAATTTTATCCCATGGGATGGCTAACCCCATTGAAGAGGGATTACTTATCCCATCAGAATAGGTGTTTTTATTTTTATCATATTCTGCTACTAGTTTATTTTTTATTTTTAACCCATAGGGTACAACTATCCTACCTGATTTATTATCCTGTCCTCCATCAAATAGAAATAGGAAAATTTTTATCACATCTTGTTCTTTATCCAATCCTATATGTTATTTTAATCCTATCCTGTGTACCAAATGCAGCCTTAATACCCCCTCTCTCTCATATAATTCCATATCACTGAATTTAATGATCCCTGAAGAGGCTCCCATTCTTCTGACCTCTCCCAATTTCCACGCTAAAGTAAAGCCAACCACAGTTCCGTTCTGCGGAGCTCTTTTCCCTCCCCATTATGGCTCTACCCTAAAGCCATTCCTCCAACAATCCTCGTACTCTTCATTCTTTTCCCCTCCCATCTTTTGCAATTTCACACCCACCTCTACAATAAGACCCCCCCCCTCCTCAACATTTCAAACCTCTAGGGGATGACTCCCCATCCTGAGAGCTTGATATGATCAAGTTAGACCTAATTTGATCAGATCAAACCCACTAGGTGCAATGTGGGTCGCTAATTCAAGTGCAACGAATTGTTGAAACAGTTGCAACACTGTAACACTTTTAATATATTTGGTATTGCAAATACTTTGCCATTAAATTTTTATTTTCATTATTTACATGTCCACAACAGCTCAAAAATGAATGATTCATTTATGGTTGTGATCCAATCACATGTGATGCAGTGATTGATTGAATGAAAAAAGTATTTGATGGATGGATGTGACCTCAGCATATAATGAAAACTAATAGCATGATAAAATTTAGACGACATATAGTAATTCAATTGTGGAAGTTTTATGAAATTATATAATCATGTCTATGCATATTCAAGTATTTATGAAAGCCTATATCTCATTTTTATATTAAATTAATTTTAGTTAAAACCTTTCATAACTTTTTTCCCTAAAACTGTACTATGCTGTGATTTTGGTTGCCCATCACCTGTTTATGTGCTTAACATTAGTTGTTTCTTGATGAAACAATACACATGCAAGCACCATATCCAAATAAAGTCATGGTTTTGACTGAGACCCACACCAGTTTTCAGGCAAAATAGGTCAAATGTAATTAAAACAACGAAATTCAAGTAAGTGGAAATCCCAATTGCCATAGAAAAAAGGAAATTTTCCACTATCCCTTCTCTATCATATTAACTTTTCACAGCTTTAATTATAACACAGGATATCGATTTGATTGCTAATAATTTTAACTAATTAAATAAATATTATATAACTAACAACATAATTCATAATTTTGCACATAAAATATATGAATAACTATGGTAGCCTGATGCTCGAGGATCCCATCATTGCAAGGTTGAGAAAAGTCAGATGCATGCAGCATTACCCCCATATGCAAAGAGGTTGTTTCTATATTTAATAACCGTGATACCTAGAACACAATGGAACAGTCTTTCTGTTGTGCCAAAGTTCACCCTCACATGTAAGAAATTAATCTAAAACATCATTTGAATTAGCACACATATTATGGCATTACAAAAGCTAAAGTGGAAAGAAGGAAAGAACAGTTTCAAATGCAATTTAGCAGCAGCTTCATGCATAGCAAGTCCTAATGAAATCTACTGTATCAACATAATGATATACAGAGTAATCCAGTATTTCAGCATTTATCATTTTCAGCACAAATTTTGCAACCAATATTCAAGAAGCTTTCAAATCATAGGCCCCAGAAGAAGTTGACATGTTAGATCAAACTATGAAATGGATATCAAGGTTCACAAATCTGAATAAGTAAGACAAAAAGAACAAGGATAGTTAAGTACTCACCAAGGGTCCATTATTCAGAGCATAGTCTTTAGCAAAGCTGCATGCTTGCTTCACAGCAAGAACATCCATCCCATCGACCTGTTCTAAAGAAAAGCAATATTAAGAAGAGGGTGCCTATTTTTTGCTTCAATGCTATTGATAATAAATCTATGTTAGGTTTACAGCCTAGCAGTGCCCTTTCTATTAAAGAAACACCACTAAATAACTTGCATATATGACAAACAAGAGAAACAAAGTGCCCTCTTTTTCAAAGCAAAGGTATATTCTGAAAAAAATTGCAGAGGGACTGATTTAATCTGATTAAAAAGATTCAAGATGCAGATCATGTAGGGCAACAAATACATGCACAAAAATCTGATGTCCACTATATGAATAGGAATACTCATGCATGGAAATCATATATACTAAATTATACTGTGATTTTACCATAATAGAATGTTAAAGTATATGAGAAACCATAGTCATAAACAAACTGAAAAGGCAAGAGAGTTTTATTTGCTGACGGTCAAAGAACACCAACATCAGAACTCCTCTACATGTAGTCCTCTTCTCCCAGTGCTTGTGCTGGAACATTGTTTCCAAATGGCTACCAATGATTTGTAATGCATACGATCCTTGATTCTTGATATTCAAACAGATGGACTTTGAGCTCCTAGAAAGGGAGTGGCGAGTATTTTGAAAAAAGCATATCCAGTTTTCAAAAGGAATAATTTGCAGTATATATGCATAAATGGAAAAAAATACAGTTAGTTGTGGGGAGGCATTTACCCATTGATTAAAAATTCAAAAGAGCACTGCATAGTGGTAGTGAAGTATTTTGGTAGCAAATATAATGTAGCAAATACTGAAAAGTCCAAATAAATGAATTTTTGAGCAACCTAGAATAATTGACATTTCTTGAATATATTTCTCGAATATATCCTCTTAATTCAGCAATGAACATGCTTCGACAATACACATCTAGTTTTTCGGAAGCAATGGTTTTCCAAACCAAGCAAGTGACTAAAAGAAACTTATTAAAAGCATCAAACCAAAGTCAGGAGAAGTGTAGAACCAACTAAAGTTAGAAAACGTGGAGTTCCATTGTGCAGACTCATATTCTTTATTTACATATATAACTGTCCCCCAAACGAACAATAACAACATTTAACATCATTCCACAAGTTCATGTCAAAGGCTTGACAATAATTTTCCATCAATTTAACTAGAATAGAAATTCACCCAACTTGTAAAAAGCACCATAATACTCCCAGAGTAGATCGGATGCTGTAGTTGACTCTAAGACTCTAACAAAAGAATATGCAGAAAACCACAGAATAGATCCAATCTTATAGTGTAATACCGAAAAATAACCCCACATCGGATGGAAGAAAAAAGTGTTATGTGTATATAACTCAAGTTTGCATGCTAACAATTAACTTCTACTCGAGTTTTTAGAGCCACATAGTTTTAGCCCACTAATATGTTAATTGGACCAGCAGGTAGGCTTAGAGCATTACAAATAATATAAGACGATCCAAAATGTATGAAAGTTGATAGACCGACGGTAGAATCCTACTATAGCATAAAGCTACCCTTACAGTACCAATAACTCGGCTCGGAGTAGATTTTGGTAGCTTGTGGCACGCAACAAGGAAAAAAATAATCTCATATAAAAAAGAAAAGTGTTATATTTTTATAACTTAAGCTTGCTATTAATTAACTTTTACCTGAGTTTTTAGGTCATATAGTTTTGATTCAAAATAGGTTAATTGGACCATCAAATGAGCTTGAGGCATTACATATAGCACATGGCAACAATAAATTGCAGTATAACTAAATATTTTAATGTTCAAGAATTCATTCTATTATGAAATATATAGAAATTTGACATATTTATTTTGCAAGAATGGATAGCCAAGTGGGTGTATTGTCTTAGCAAAATAGCATGAGAGGGACAGGGACTGGATAATCCCATTCTATCTTAAGAACCTAACCTATAGTCCTATAAATAACAAAAAAACCACGATAATAACATGATCTTTTTCTCACAAAATAAGAGAGAGAGAAAGTTAACTAAGGTGGTGTTTGAAATAGGAAATAAGCGATATCTTCTCTATTCCCAAAAGCATAACTGGGAATAAAGTTAATCAGAGGGATAATTCATGGTTAACCATGGTTAATCATGGATTATCCTCTTAATTTATTCTTAGAAAATACAGGAATAACTGGTTATCCCTCCAAATAAAAAAAAAAAAAAAGTTATCCTATGGATTTATCTTTTTGTATTTAATATGATCAATAGGATAGCCAAGGAATATCCCTAGGGAAGCAGGGATAAACTCTATTCGTACATTTATTAATGGATAATATTTTTTCTATCAAACATTACGTAATTACGTAAGTGATAGTGATGAATTGATGAAAAAAATGTATTTCACCTCACCTTCAGACCAGGGACATAGTCCCCGCGCTTGTAGTATGCAGTGTTCTTTGCCGCCCTCCATTCCGCCGTCCCCATTCCATCTAAAAAAGAAGAAACCAATGAGAGAAATCCACAAGAAATAAAGACTTTTCTCCTCCCCTTGCCCTCACACAAGATTAATGGTAAAGAAGTCCAACTCACAGTGATTGTTCTCGCAGACCAAGATGACTGGCAGATCCCAAAGCGCCGAGATGTTGAGAGCCTCGAAGAGCTGCCCCTGGTTGGCGGCCCCATCGCCGTACATGGCGAAGGTCACGGTCCCATCCTTGGAGTACTTCTGGGCAAAGGCAACACCGCAGCCGAGGGGGACCTGGGCGCCGACGATGCCGTGGCCGCCGTAGAAACCGGCGTCCTTCTTGTAAAAGTGCATGGACCCGCCCTTCCCTCTGGAGCAGCCGGCGCGGCGGCCCATGAGTTCCGCGAAGGACTCGACCAGGGAGCCGCCGCGGCCGAGGTAGATGCAGTGGTCGCGGTAGGCGGTGATGATGGCGTCGCCTTGGTTATGGAAGCCTCCATGCCGACGGCGACGGCCTCCTGGCCGTCGTAGAGGTGGCAAAAGCCGCGGATGAGCTTGGCCTTGTAGAGGGAGTCGGCGGCGATCTCCATGCGGCGCATCATGGACATGTCGCGGAAGAAGGAGAGGAGCTCCTTCGGGGTGGTGTCGACGGAGCCGGAAGGGGGGTCGATCTTGTGGCCGATAAAGGGGACGCTGGTCTCCACCGTGAGGACCCGGTGGTCGTCGGCGGCGGCAGAGGAGGATAAGGGGCGGAGGAGGAGGAGCCGCCGGAGGGGGGCGGTGGAGGAGGAAGGCGAGAGGCGGCGGATGGCAGCCATGGGGTAATGTGGGGAGGAGATCCGGGAGGGGCTGGACGGAAAGGGGAGGAAAGGAGGAAGAAGCGAAGGTGGCCGGTCAAAAGGCCTGGAGCCGGGAATGGTTTTAAATAACGGCGAAAGGCAGTTGGATGAGATAGCGTAGTTGGTTATTTGCATGTCTGTCAGATAATGTTGAGACTTGAGACCCTTGGCTGCTTGATATATCTTTTGCGTATCATATCAGCGAACTTTTGACCGTTGGAGGGCTGATGCAACGAATAAAGGAGATTTGTTTTCTCGTTTGTTGTTTCGTTTGGTAGTCGATAATTTATTTAATAATTTAAATAAAATTTTATTAAATAATTTTATTTAATATATATTTTAAATGATAATTTATTTTATAATAATAATTTAAATTATTTTATAATCTAATAAAAGATAATTTAAATTATTATATAAAAAATAGTTATCTATATTAGTTTTGTGCTAATCTTATAAAAAAAGAATTTGACAAAATTACTTTTGTTTTCTTTGAACATTATTTTTTTTATCAACTTCGCTGAAACTTTTATGTCGAAGACCCCGAGTGACATCCTTTTTCATCTGGATCACGAATCTCCACACCGCTTTGCCCGTCAGTGGCCACCGTCAACTATGGCATGATCGACCACGGAACTTTTCTACCAACGAGTCAGGGAAAACTATAAATTTAAGTATTATCACTTATAAATATATTTTTTTAAAAAATATAAATATAATAATAATAATAATAATATAATTTTAATAAATTTAATTTATAATATTTAAGAATTTGATGTAATCTATTTGTCATATTAAATATAGTAGTGTTATCTATATATACCAACATAATAACCAATATTACCCGTAAACGTACCAAACGCAATCTCAAGGCTAAATCAGTTTTTTAACGTGAGATTATGTCATGTTGAGTTAGTTGCTTTTGGCCTTGTCGAAAGTCGATCGGCCATCCCTCTAGCTTATTTGATTTCAGCACCCGGCTGTGGGATGAGATTTTCATTTCCTGTCCGACAAACCTCTAGGTTTTTTTTTAAAAAAATCATTAAATGAGTTTTGAGAATCAAAATGAGTTTTATGGGAAAGTTTGAGAATTTATCTAACAATTAAAGTGTTTTACTTGTTAACCCGCTTTTTTTTAATTTACTAAAAAAATCTAATAGATATGTACTTTAAAATTAAAATAAATGATGATTGTTCTTTTTAGTCATTTTGATAATCTATATATGGATAAGTTTTTGTTACACATTTTTTTTCATGAACCAAGACTTATCTCCATGATTATGATTATGTTATTGTATTTAAGAGCTGTTGCTGCTGAATTCGTCCTCCGATTCGGCGCGATCGAATCCTCTGGGCAGACCTGCAAAACAGTCCTCATGCGAGAGGCGTTGGGGGTGGCCCTCCGCGAAAGACCCTCCGACGCTCAAGTCACGGGGATCGGCAATCAAAAATGAGAGGAAGGCTTTCGCTGAAAAGTCTCTCCAGGTGGCCTTTCGAGAGCTCTGAGCAGAGCGTTAATGGCGGAAAGAGGGTGAGCAGAAGTAGAAGGAGGGTAGGCCAGTAAGCCAGTGCATACCTGAGGAGCCGGGAGATGGCCCTACTTATAGAGGATCACCTGATTCCTTAGGGGCGTCGTGGGTCCAAAAGTCGTTAGGATTCGAATCCAGTTTGTTATGAGGTCAGTAAGATTCGCATCTTGTTGGTTAGAGGATCGACGGCTGGGAGAGATGGTTGATGCCTCGAGACTTGGCGATTGCGTAGGCTCCAGGGCTCTAGGCCACTCTCGCGGGTCCTAGGCCACTCTCGGGCATGATTTCTGTTTGGAATCTTACGAATTGAACTCTCCGCGCCGAATTCCGCGGAGGTGCTTGAGCGCCTGAGTTTGGCCGAGGCATAACAGATAGCTCGGCCAGGACCGAGAGATAGGAATAGCTCGGCTGGGGCCGAGAGATGGGGATAGCTCGGCTGAGGCCGAGAGACAAGGATAGCTCGGCTGAGGCCGAGAGATGGGGATAGCTCGGCTAAGACCGAGATATAGGAATAGCTCGGCTGGGGCCGAGAGATGGGAATAGCTCGGCTGAGGCCGAGAGACAAGGATAGCTCGGCTGAGACCGAGAGATAAGGATAGCTCGGCTGAGATCGAGAGATGGATCGTGCCTTGGGAATCCTTGGCTCGCTGAGGGTTAAGGCGCCCCGATCCACTGAGGTTGACTCATCCCTAGCAGGTATCACATAGCAAACGGGAGTTAGGGTTGATCCTAACCCCTTGCACGATTATTGATGCAACGACGATTTTGCCTCTCAACACATGCCCCCCACTCCCTAGTTCGAAGCGTAGGTTCGGGCGTAGGGAGTATAACTCCGAGTGGCATGATCTGAATGGGTTCGGATTTGACAGCCCGCGCAATGATGCCCTAATTAATGCTGCGCGGCTGCCTTGCCTTTACGGGACGGAACCGTCGCTTCCTAGGGGCAACGGTTGGGGAAGTGCCACGTAGCAAATCCTGGTTTTCACGGTGCCTACAATGGCGGTTCCAGGCGTTCCGATCGAGACGCCTTATCTTCTCTTTGAGGCAGTTTCCTTCGGGGAGAAGCAAAGTCGAAACAGCGCCATTCAATTTTGCAGCGCCCTTTCGTCCCTTCTTGGAGGATCCCGTTCCCCTTTTTCCTTTGCAACGTCGCTCGGTTTTCTTCAACCAACAGCATGGTGAAGCCTAGCGACCTGATTTCAGAGATTGCTGCTGAAGATTTGGGAAAATATGCCAGAGATATGGCATTCCCTCAGATGTCATTTTACGGCTGCCGGAGCTCGAACACAGAGTTTCGCAAGAGCTGGAGGGTGGGATCTTTCTTTACGAATATAGCCTGAAGGCAGGCATCCGACTTCCCCTTCACCCCTTAGTGAAAGAAGTTATGAGGTTCTACAACATCTGTCCAACAATGGTGGCTCCCAACAGCTGGCGGAGTATCATCGGATTTATCTCGATGTGCAACCGGGTTCAGGTAACAACAACTCTGTCTTTGTTCCGTATTTGTTACCACCTAATATCCGGGAGGAGCTCGGAGTGGTCCTATATCGGACCTCAAAAATCGTTTAGGATGATCATGGATAAACCATCGTCCATAAAGGAATGGAAGGTTCGATTCTTTATCGTCGAAGGGAACATCGGTTCCGGCTTCCCGCAGGTATGGGGAAATCCTGTTAGGGATATGGAAGCGCATCCAGCCTTGTCTAAACAAGAGGAGGAGGACCTAGGGGTCCTTCTTGACGGTCGAGTGTTCTCGTCCCATGTTCTGCTATCGGAGGAGGCTCTTTTTGCTGCTGGGCTTAGCCCCATTGACCCACGAGGTAAGTCCCTCTCTTTCTCCCCTCCATTGATTTCATTCAAGCGAGTACGTCTCGGTCTGATTGCTTGCCTACTGTGCTTGCAGCCAAGAAATCTGCGCTGGAGGGCCGTATAAAGAAAGAGTTGGGCAAGCGTCTAGAGAGGCTGGTAGTGCAGAAAGGCGTAAGTCTGAGAAGAAGGTTCGTCTTTCTGGAGAGCACTCGCCGGAGGCTGGGAGAGTCAGGGCTAGTCCGTGCTCTTTACCATCAAAGAAAAGGATGTGGGGGAGCCGGCAGTAAGAGGGGGGTCCCCTCAATTGAAGGAGGGAGTAATAGTCACGACGGAGGAGCAGAGGCGGAGGAGGACTCAGAGAGGGTTGCTGAAATCCCTTATCCTCTGGTGGTGGAGATAGTGGATAGCCCGGACGAGGCTCCGGTGGAAGTTCAGGGTGGGCCTGTCGTTGAAGGGCCTCCCTCGGAGAGATTAGAGGGCGGTGACGTTGAGAGCCATCTGTAACGGAGGCTTGGGAGGAATTTCCTACTTGAGAGCTTCCTCCTGAGGAGGTCAGAGGAGCTGTTGAACAGATCGAGGCCTCGGGGAGCTCGTGGGGGAGGAGCAGGCGCCGATGATTGAAGGAGGCCCCTCAGGTGAGGAAAGAGGGCAGGATGATGACCTTCCAACCGAAGCCTCTCCCACTGGAGCCTCGAGAACATTGAGGTCTGGGCTGGCCGAGTTATCCGAGGAATCACAGGCCAGCTTCTGCTGAAGGAGGCTAGGAGATTGCAAGCTTCTCAGTCTGAGGTTGCCTGGACTGATCCTCAGATGGGCAGCCTGGGGTTCGGATCCGGCCATCGAGGAGGCATTCTCTGCTCTGATGAAGTCGGCGATGTATCCGAGCGTGGGTCCCTCGATGAACGAGTTTGCAGACTTGGATCTTATCGACGCCGCGTTTGGTCGGCGGAACGCAGCGAAGGATATTCATCTCCTTCCTGAAATCAACAACTCCGCCCTCATGGAGCTAGCCAGGTCTTACACCTCCCGGGTGAGTTGCTATTCCAGAGTAGTGGGCGCTTTCTGATTAGCTTGACCCGCTTCCTTGTTCTTACTTGAGTTTTGTTTCGCAGTGCGCTCTGATCACTAGGGCATTGTGCTAGCGCTTGAACCTGGCGACAGGGGCCAGCGTCCAGGCCAAGATAGTCAGTATCGAGCTCCGATTGCGAGTAAGGTGTCTGACAAATTTGAGCGAGTCCTGGACACCGCCAACAAGAACTTGGCAAGGGCGAGGGGATTGCATCAGACCGCCCTCGACGACGCATCAGATTAAGGCTCGAAGTTAAGGAGCTACATGGGCTTCGGGCGAGGTATGACGAAGTATGCTTGGAGTTATCGGGTCACATCAAGATATGCCGAAGAAATGGAAATGGCTAGGAAGCAGCTCGATGAGGATCGAGACAGGCTGGGGAGAGAAGCTGCCGAGAAGAATCGTCTGAACAGAATGCTTGGCGAGTCGGAGGAGAAGGTCCGGCAGCTAAATCATTGCATTGTTGTTAGGGATGACCGGATCAGATGGCATCAAGAGAAAATGGCCAAGCTTGATAACGAGCTCTCCCAGTCCAAGGAAGAAGCCAGCAGCAGGCAGTCGAGGATCAACGACCTCAAGGAGAGGGTCAAGCTGGTTAAGGCCGACAAGCTGAGGGCCCTCGGCGAGATCAGGGAATTAACCAGGAGATTAGCTCGGCAGGAGGAGGAGGTACGATGTCGTCTTTTTAATCTTCCTACTGACTCATTGTTGCATTGGCTAACCCTGCGTTTGCAGATGAAGAAGGAGAGGCTCGAAGGCCAAGGTCAATTAGAGAGTCTGTAAGAAGAACTGGCGTCGAGTCATCGGAGGAGCTCGGAGCTCGAGGGGCAGGTCGCCGAGACTGAGGAGCAAATTGCCTCGCTCCGGAGCCAAGTTGTTGAGGCTGAAAGGTGATTCGCCATGCTTCGGGGCGAACAAGATGCGACTTGTGCCGAGGCTTTTCAGCTTGGCACGGAGGAGATCCGAACCAGGATATATTGGGAGCATCTGGAATGGGACCTCTCCTTTTTGGATATTGAACCCTTTGAGGCCTGCACCCCAGGGGCTGAAGAAGCTGAGTACGAAGATATCTCAGACGTCGATCTTGATGATATTTTGGGTTCTAGTGAGGCTGCAGCTCCCGAAGGACACCCCAAGCCTGCCGCGAAGGAACAATGACGACTTTTGAAGTGGGCGGAACGAGCAAAGCCTCCCTGAATATTGTTGAGGACACTGCCGGGAATGATCCAGCCTTTGATCTTGAGGGCCGTTTGTGTATTTTTGTTTTTCAGATATGCAATTTGGTTGAAATTCTCAATGAACGGGTCCTTGGCCTCCACTTGTTTGTCTTTTTGGCCAGTCTTTTTGTCTCAGGCTTTTCTTTCGACTGTGAACAAGTTATGACTCGTTCGCGCTCTTTGGCCGATTTAGTTCGGACTTGAGTAAATGTCTCGGTCGAAACCGAGGTATAAAGATAGCTCGGACTAGGACCGAGATATGAGGACAGTTCGGTTTGTCCAAAGTAAAGATTGGCACGCTCGGCCGAGGCGCTGGACGGTCGGCGCACAAGTTCGGACGTAAGGAATATAGCCTCAAGTAACATGATTTAAATGGAGGGGGTTTGGTCCCGAAAAAGGGGGCGCATCCCGAGCGCCACAAAGTTATTAATGATCCTCTTCGATGAGGGAGCGAACTCTTCGTTTCCTACGAGCGTCCGCTGAGGCATGACACGTGGCGTATCCCCGGTAGTAGTGTCAGAATTAATGGTCCTGGCGATCGAGATGCCCGTCATGAGCTGTTTAAAACGAGTGGGGGGTGCCATCGTTAATTATCTTTTCGGTTGATCTCGTCAGATTTTCAGATATTGAGATGGCTTCCAGAGGTGAGGGGCGACCGACCGAGACACCAAGCGGCGGCGTTAGTGGCCGCAGGGGGGCCCTTTGGGTCCGTACCACAATAACCATCAATGGGGAGGTTTTAGCCTCACTGTTCGCAGATCGTGAACAACTCCGAAAGACGGCCAAGAAATATCTGGCCGTTACTACAAGAGAGATCGAGCTCCTTCGCCAAGACAATAGCCGGCTGGAGAGGCAGGTGGCGTCTCTCGACGACAAGTGGTCGGGCCAGCTATGCAGCACGGGGAAAGCTCAGTGGCGCCTGGAGAAAATGATAAGCCCCTGTGAGGGCTCATGTACTTTTTTTTTTCTTTCCTCTTGTTTCTCTCTTTGTGGTAAATGAAAAGGAGTTTTCGCAATTTTGTGCCTGCTATTACCTCCGGAACATTCTTCCTTATCGTTCGGGTCTTACGAAATGAATCACCCTCCCGGTTTAGCGAGGCTAGAGCATGGTGTCCCCATTTTGACCGAGGTAAATGGAACTCGTAAGTTCCAGCCAGAACATGGCGTGTATTCGGCCTTGCCGAAGCATAAGGAGCGTTCCGTAGTTGTTGAGGCAAGGGCAGCTATCTCGATCTGGATGGAGCATAACATAACGCTCGGTTATATTGAACCGAGAAGGAATACCTCGGTTTAACCCGAAGTATGGAGGCAAACTTGGCTTTGAGTTGAAGCACAAGGCGATGTCTCGGTTCATGCCAAGACATAATGGGCGGTTGGGCCAGAGCAGGATACCAATGTGCTTTTATTGAGGAGTACTTGATTTCTGCGCCTTTTTATTGCTCTGCCAGTGCCTTATTTTTTCCAAGGCAAGTTGACCTTCTTTTTGCCGAAATGGACAATACGGCTTTGCAAGCTGCAAAAGGATGCCTCGCTATTTTCCGGAGTCATCTATTCCGTCGGCTCTTTCCAATGTAGGCCCTCTTAGCGTGTGACATAAGCAATCATTTGTCATTGGAGCACCGTCGTTTTTATCGGGCGATTTCCAGGCCTGTCCGTATCTCAAGGACCGGCGGTCGACTTCCTGCACTTAAGGCTTTCAATTCGGGATCAGAGGAGGATCTTCTGGCGTGCATCACGGCATGGGTAACGCGTTTGGGCGCTTCGAAGCGCTCTTTTCATATTGGGATGCCACGTGGTAGTGTGGCTAGGGCATTTTGAATCTCGGGGCTTTCTGCTCTAATAGCTGCTCCCGGTCTGTTTGCCTATAAAATGGGAGGAGGGGGCCATGCTAGGCTATCTTCCAAGGCTTTCTTCTTTGTGAGTTGTGAAAGTTTTCAAGATGTCTGTGTCCCCTAGGTTGAGGGTGAGAAAATGAGCTTTCCTTTTGCAAGTTGTCTTCCCCCGGATAGCTGGGGTGATGAAGAAGTTGCTGAAGAGCAGACCGTCCTCAAGGGAGGAATTTCGGAGATCATATGGAGAGCGCACAGGAGGTCCACAGAGATCACATGGAGAGCACATATGTGCTTCCTGTGTGTCCTTTGTGGTTTTCTACGGGGGTCGCAGGGTAGGAAGTGCACATGTACCCCCGTAGTACGCATGACTTTTCCTTTTCCCTTGGGCTGGTTCCCTTAGCTCATCCAGCTGGGGAATATTTTGCCTATGAAGAGGGAGTTGAGAGCAGTGCTGGTCTGCTTGTTCCCCGCTTTTCATGGTCGGGCAGTGTCCAGCAGCCCAGCATCCCACTTGGGGGGGACACATCCTCAGCATCAGCATCCACGGGTCTTCCTTCTGTTCTTGGATCTCTTGCCAATCCAGAGGACCCATGGGAGGCCGGCTCGGCTTTAGTCGGTGGTTCAGGGTGAGCTGATTGGTTGTCTGATCTCTTGGGTCAGATGCCAAAACATTATTAACCGAAGCTGACTGAAGCAGTCGGCCAAGCTATTTACTCATTTTTATTTCCTATGCTATGATGTACTTGTAATACCTCCCAGGAGGTTGCAACTCTTTTCATTGATGAAGAAATAAAGAAAGTTTTATTCTTTCTTCTTTTATCACCTGCTTCTTTTTGATGGAATTATGTTTGAGAGTTGCTACACCCATATCACGCTTTCCGTGTTATAGCATGTTTTGCTACCTTGTTTTGATAAGACCGACATTCGGTCCCCAGTGGAGAAAAGCATTTATCCCTGCTTGGGTCAGAGATAGACCTGGGCGGTCTCGTGAACCCATGTGGTGAGCATGATCGTGCTTGTAGAACGGAGCAGGTATTTCTTTGGAGAGAGACAGCTGCGTGTCTTAACTATTGAGCAGAAGAAGGTTGTTTGCTTCTGCCGAGGTTTAATAGGACGTCTTAGTTGTCAGAGTGTTTGAGAGATCACTCGCCTAGGCCGGAGCTTCTGATAACGTTTTATGAGTACGTCATTTGACTTGACCGAGGTTTCAGATGATACATCACTCGGTTGTAGTCGGGCTTCAGAGTACCACTCGGTTGTTGCGAGGTTTAAGAACATCTCTCAGTTGTTGCCGAGGTTTAAGGATATCGCTCGGTTGTTGCCGAGGCTTAAGAATATCATTTGGTGGTTGTCAAGGCTTTTAGTGTTTTACTTGGCCCTGCCAAGTGCGGAGATATCACTCGGTTTGACCGAGGATTTTGGTAATAGACGCGCACCGGCTCTAGCCGAGGCTTCGGCGCCGTTTGACCCAGCTGGGGCTTGTAAGCTGCCGAATCCGGATGTTTCTTTATCATTTGGTTCGGCCGGGGCTTGTAAGCTGCCCGAATCCGAATGAAGTTTCTTTATCATTTGGTCGGACGGGGCTTGTAAGCTGCCCGAATCCGATGAAGTTTTTTTATCATTTGGTCCGGGGGCTTGTAAGCTACCCGAATCCGGAT